>JAKTSK010000050.1:0-95356 GCA_030580155.1 Diutina siamensis | reverse complement strand
TCACCAGTGGGATTGAGCGGTCGGATGCCCTTGCCGATGCTGTCCCTGGATCCGCCTTCTCAGCAGGTCGGCAATCCACCCATCCTCTTCCTTAATTAGTATTTATTTCAAACGGTTTTTTCAGCTTTTTTTGCAAAGGGATGGGCATTGTGGGAACTTGTTTGAGCAGCACAGCATCGACGAACAGTCAGCACTCATGCTGACCAGCAACGACCACTTACTCCGCCATATTGGCGGTGGGGTTCCTCGACCTCGAATTGTGTCATGATCACAATTCGACCTAGTGACTGGCATTGTTGGCTACCGGGAGAGAACTGCAATTCCTGGGGCAACAGCTGGCTCTGAAGACCTGGAATATCAAGCTCTGGACCACGGCAAGGTAACCTCTGGAAGAAGATAGGGAATGAACTCGAACGTCGATACCGGTATCGACGGCAGCCCAATACACCTAGAGTCTTCTCTTGGGTAACGACCAACAAGCAGCACAATGGCCAATGTAAGTGGTATGGAAGTAAAAGTTTAAAAACTGGAGGGTGGTCTAGTCTTATTGAATTGGGTCCAGAGCGCAGAGGAGAACTTGATCAGTTTGGGTCGTCCTAATAAAGAGGGGCTAAAAGGTTAGTGAATATTAGAGTATAGTTATACGTTGTAATTGTTGATTGGAGTGGATTCACTCAATTGATAGTGGCTCGTTTGACAGTGGTGGTTGCTTTGGTTTAGGCATATATGGCATATTTGAGTGAGAAATGAGATAACTGGTAGGGAAGTGAGTTTGAAAGAAAACAAACGGTAGTTAGTTCTGTCGCATATATCGTACACATACAGGAGAGATCGTTTGCTACCAATTGTTGGGACACATGTTGTACCTATTTTGACTGTCAGTTTATGACGTCGCATCTGGTGATTTCCTGATGGGATCCTGATCAGTTCCTAAAACCGTAAAACAATCATAATTACTTTAAATCCCTTTTTACATATGGAACTGTTGAATTTATATCATCTATAACTCCTTCGTGTTATTATCAGAATTATCAAAGGGGGAAATATCATGGAATATGATATAATAAAGTTTGTGTCCCCCTTAGGTCGATACACAAACCACTACTGACTATTTTTGTAATTCCTTTTGCCTAAGTTGACAAACTCATACCTTATGGAACCCAAAGATGACGCTTATCCCTATTATTCATTTACTATTTACTCTTGGGAAGAGTCTAAATTTACCCAAACTCCTGGTGAGAGTGTAACTATCACAACTTATTGACTTGAAGCAAATCCTAATTGTGCAAATTCTCTCGGACCTCCTGTATTACTGATTGAAAAATCTAAGTTAAATTACAACCCTACAACCTCGTTTCTACCTCGGAACAACTGGAATCGGATGTTGCCACTCATAGTACTCATGCTCCCAGCACTGGAATGCCACTCCAACAGAGTCATCTTTTCGTTTAATCTAATTAATATACATTAGGGCTGGTGAAGTAACCCAAATTTGGCTTGCAACAGTAGGAGTTGAGCAAATGATAATCATTACAACGATTCAAAGCCTCATCATTCCTATTTTTGAAAGTTCAAGCTGATCGCTGTGTAGTTAATCAGATGTATCAACATTTATTCCTTTGCTAAGGTGTTAGAAACAAATGTTAAAGATGTGATGCCTATACTCTAGGGTGGTTTTACTTATAGAGTGAAGGCAACTAAAATTCAACCAATGCTAATGAAAATACCAACTATTCATTCATAATAAGGTCAAGAATTGTAGATATAAAGCATTATGTGAATACACCTATTAGCATCTCCTCCTCATGCATTGTACGCTGAATACCACTTATATTCTCATACACCAAGGGTCATATCTCCTCGACCGGATATATATCTACCGATGGAAGAGTATCACCATTGAGTAGCTTCCACTCACCTATAACATCCTCCTTGGGCTTTTGTTCAATGGAATATAGTCTAAAGATACCCCCCTCCACCGTACCAATTAAACACTCGCCATTACTTGAAGAAATGCAATTTATTTGAGCACCAACATTTCCAGCAGCCATGGGAGTAAAGTCCTGACCATCCCAAGTAGCTATCATTATGTTACCAAGTGAATCGCCCACATACACATCGTATTCGTCATCATCGTTGCTATTGCCAACTGCAATTGCCGTGGGAAACTGTAGAGGAAACTCGTTCAGGGTCAGTTCCAACTCTTGGTGAGGTTTCTTGATAAATATGCCGTGCTTGAGATCAACCACAATGATGGATGGGCCCACCAAGGCCAACGAAAGACAAAACATCGGCACGTCAAACATGGAATCGTCAACATATTGCCAGCCTTCCAGGGTTTGTTGGGCTGAAAGTACTTTGGCCCCACCAATCACCACCGTGGACTGATGGCAAGCAATCGATTGAAATGCCAATGTGTCTGATTTGATGCCATTGATCTTAAACTTGCCGTGGTCGACGAGTTTTTGGTCGTCAACAGTAAAGGTTTGAAGTGGAAACGGGGATTTGTTTAATAGGCACACAATCGCGTTGTTTTCACTCAAACACATATCGACCACTTCATCGTTTTCGCTGAATTTTACTTCATCGATGGTCTCCATGGTGACAGCATCCATCAATTCAAGGTGATACCGTTTAGAATTGCCCAATGAGCCATCAAGGGTCAATAATACCAAAATATCCTTTAAAACTAATTGCTTGACCACGAGGCGTTGCATAAATGCCGTTTGTTTGCGCCAATGAAATGGGACAATTTCAACCAGATAGATATTGATGGGTCCTCCTTCTATGGCCACCGCTATCCCACCCTCAAACAGAGCAATTTGACTTATTGATGCCGTTTGAGGCTGGTCAAGCACCGTGGGCACGAGGTGGTCGCCATGAACAGTGAATGCCATTAAAACATCACGGTCTCCCCCCGTACCAGCACCATATATGGGGCGATTATTCCCACCTGATAGACTCAACAATGAGGACTCTTCAAGGGTTTTCTGGTCATAGATATCCAACTGGTCGTCAACGAGAAAATATTGTGTTCCCGACACAATCACCGCTGACGTTGCCGACGCCGCCAATGCGGTGATGGGCCCATCAAATACCTTGGTTTTAATCACTTTTCCCTTGCTAAGCACGTAAACTGTGTTGAAATTAGCAACAATCCATTTATCAGAAGCCCACGATGCCAAATTGATATTTTTTAATGGCACTTGCGCCAGTATTAGGCCATTTTTGGAGAAGATGTTCACTGTATCTCCATCAGATACCAAAATACCATCATTTCCAATACATGCACATCTCCAGTTTCCCTCAATGGGGGTTCTGTCATCTCCAAATGTAATTGCAGTCGATGACACCTTGATATCGGACGAAACCGCCAAATAATCAACGTTGTGAGCTTTGATACGTTCATATGTTTCTCCCAATTGGTACTCAGTACCATCAATTATTACCCCCGTGTCGCTGCTAGTCACCACCTTCCCAGAAATGCTATACTGATACTTAAGCTGGGCTCCTCCATATCTGATCCGGGAAACCTCCCCAGTAGGAAGGGCCCCTTGGCCAGCAAATATCTCCCACCTATTTGTTCTGGTCAATGCCATCACTGGTGGTGACAGTTCCATGTGTTGAACTAAACGGAGGTGGGGCTTTTTGGGGACAATTTGGAACAAAGTCGACTGCGACGTCCTCAGCGGCGCCACAAACCAGCTTCCAGTAATATGGTGGACATTTATTGCCACCGTAGACTTTCCTAGCGGTATCACCCGGATTCCATTCACTTGGACCGTGCTGCCAGTACGTTTTACATCAAAATCAATTATAATAGTGGTTCCATCCTCAGTGATTGCCACAAGCTGGGTATTATCAATAACACTAATGGCGGTAAAAGTTGTCCGATCAAGGTTCAATCGGCCAATATCCTTGGTTACCACCTGGTGATTGGTATCAACCACCGTCAGCATGTCGCCATCACCAAGCTCAACGAGCACGCCATCTTCAGCAAAATAAAAAAGATGGAGCGACGTTAATACCACAACCCCACCTTGGGGCACCGCTACCATCACCTGGGGAGTTTCTTTAAACTCATGGTATTGATGTTTCATTTCAAATCGTGGTTCAACCAGATATACCCGTAACGAATAGATATAATTGATATCTCGATATAGCAAATACACAAAGACACCACTAACCACAATCTTCACCACCACCACGGCACCAATGGCAAACGTCTCAACCTCATCGCGCTTGTTTCGGCCTTGTCCTCGTTGTTCAAACCAAACCACCAGCACAAACCCTTGAAAAGTGTGAACCAATGCCCATTGATCAGTGGCCACCACCTGGTAATGACTATCTACAGGTAATTGTTGGCCTCGGTCGCTCAATTTGGCCATAGGACGTAGTTTGAGGGTACCATCAATAAGATCCCCCACGAACACGGTATAGTCATCACAAATACCCACAAGACGGCACTTACTGATGGTTTCAGCTACGGCCCTTACCCTGGCTGGCATCTTCACCGAAGTAACGACATCAAGCCGCCGTCGATGAGCGTTAAAAGAGTACACATCCAAACCATGGCCGCGAACCAACACCAATTGATTCCAGACCCAGGCCAGATCAATCACGGCACTGGCTGGTACCACCGGAGTCAAACCAAACATCCTCCGTGATTGCAATTGTGCCTATTCCGCGGTGTTGACCTCAAGTATGCGAAGTGCGGTTAGATCGATCCGATGAGGTTAATGGTTGATAGCCGATCTTAGCCAGTAGAGATTGAGTGTGAAGGCTGGAGGTTCCCCATTACCAGTAACATCGCTTGGTATTTACGGTATGATCGGCATAATTAGGGGGTGATTATCCTCTTCCCGGTTATCTCCGGACCAGGGGTCGATGGAGGCCATTTGCATCCAACCGAGCCGCAGGGGTGGGTGCAGGACAAGGGCCCCACCACGCATAATCGACTATTTTAGCTATCAACAAGATCCCTCCGCCCCATGCTTCGCCGCCACAACAGTGTTCCGTCGAAGAAGCTGGGCAAAGAGCGCCAGGAACGGCCGCCGCGGTTTGTCCCGGCCTCCCGACCCCTGTTCTTGACTGACCAGGCGTTCCCGCCGCCAGACACGGCCACAATTGGATGTGGATGCTGTGGCCAGACGATCCAGTACCCGTTGACCAGTACCAAAGTCAAATGTGTCAGATGTGGTACCACCAATTTGTTCCAACCGGTGGTGGGAGATGATGATGATGGGCCCATCACCCTTGACCGCATCCGAGAATTGGCCCAGGCAGGCCGGCACCAGGCCGTCACTAAGGATCAATTGCACCAGGCATTTGAGCCGTTGGCCCAATATTTATATCATGGGTTTTCCCGGTTTGGCGTGCTTAACAATTCGTTCCGAGAGAACCCAAAGTCTCGACACCCTCATTACCTGAGTGCCAATTTGGACTACGATGCCATTTCCAAGATGTATCAGTTGTTGATCCGGTTGCCCACTAAACTCCCATTTTACCGGGCATTGCTGGGGGCCAGTGAATTGTTGAAGCATCTCAGTGGACATGATTACCATGACCCTCGTAATTTTTACTGGGTACTCATCATCTTGGAGAATCCATTCTTGAACAATCTGTTGGTTCTTGATCCCCATGCTGATTTGCGGCAAATGGCCAATGCTCCTGAGATCAAGGTGTTGTGCCATGACATTTTAAAGCGGGCCCTCGGGGTGTTGGCCCACAATGTCACTCCCAAACTGGAGAATTACCTTGCGTCATGGTTCTCTCGGTTCTCTCCTGAAAATTTCATTCTGCGGGTGGACTTGATCAATCATTTCATTACTTTTCATCTCAAGACATACTACCAGTTGGCTCAGAAACCTCATGAACAGCGTCGATCGCTGGTGGGGCATGCCGATGGTCATCATGACGCTGAGTACTCCGATTATGTTGCTCTCAAGCAGCAAATTGAGGAAGGAGGAATCAGTTTCAATGATGCTGCCTCCACCACTCTGGCTCAGCTTAAAAAACTGCGGGCACCGGTGACCAAGATTACCATCCACCAGTACGGCAATAATTGGCAGATCCAATCGGCGCTGAAGGTTATGGGGCTCTTTTTCAAGGCCAATTTGATCCGGGCCCAGGAGACGGTGGCCATTCTGTCGTTTTACAATTCATTGGTAGATTTTGTCGATATCTATCTTGACTTTGAATCATGGCTCCGACGGAGGCTGCTCCGACATCGCCGACGTCAGAGTCTCGACGGTATCCCGGGTGATATCGACCTGATCTTGGACAGTTTACACAAGACCAAACGAACCCTTAATGATAGTGCCCAGGTATACTTTTGTCAGTACCCATTTTTAATCTCTCTTGGCACGAAAATGAAGGTGATGGCGATTGAAGCGAGGCGACAAATGGAGCGCAAGGCCGAAGAAGCATTCATTACCGGGTTGGATCAAAATACTCAGATCGACGTTTATTTCCGGGTGACTATTCGTCGAGACCATATCATTGACGACCTGCTCCGGGCGATTCGTCATAATCCTGGCGATTTGAAAAAGACACTTCGAGTCAAATTCACCGATGAGCCCGGTATTGATGCCGGTGGCATTAAAAAGGAATGGTTTCTTCTTCTCACCCGCAAATTGTTTTCTCATGGTATGGGGATGTTTGTTCCAGTGGAAGATTCCAACTATCTTTGGTTTAACATTATTCCCAAGGAAGGTAACGATGTATACTATTTGCTTGGAGCCGTGTTGGGATTGGCGGTGTATAACCTGACCATCTTGGATCTCAAGTTCCCCATTGGCTTCTACAAGATCTTACTTGGCCAGCGACTCAGCACCGAGAACTTTTGTCAGTTGTTCCCCACTACATATCGCAACTTGGTAAAGTTACGGGAGTTGACCCCTGACGAGTTGGCAGCGATGGATCTTCTGTTTGAAGCAACTGTTTCCGATGGTAACGGTCGCTATCAAACGAGAGAACTAATGCATAATGGTCAGCATAAGACGGTGAACGCTACCAATTTGGAGGAATACATTTCCAAGTACTGTGGGTTATTTATTCATCATGGGATCAGTGCCCAGGCGGTGGCACTTCATCGAGGGTTTAACCAGGTGTGTGGAGGTGATGCCCTCAAGTTGTATACTGCTGAAGAGATTGAATTGGTGTTGTGTGGTGAGGTGGATAGCGAGTTGGACTTGGCCACGCTTCGGGCCATCACCAAGTACCATGGGTGGGGTCTGAAGGAGGCGGCCGAACTGCTGAAGGAAATTCAGTGGTTTTGGCGGTGGATCTCCCTGGCGTCGCCGGCGATGCAACGGAAATTTCTCTTGTTTGTTACTGGGTCTGACCGAGTGCCGGCCACGGGGATTCAAACGATAAACTTTAAGATTACCAATGCTGGCGTCGATAATACTCGGTTGCCCACGGCGCATACATGTTTTAATGATTTGGCGATGTATCAGTACCGCCTGTATGATGAGTTGCTGTCAAAGTTGGATGCTGCAGTAAATGATAGTTGTGGGTTTGGCATGAAGTAGGATAGGTATAGATAGGTTTGGTAATAGATGGATGGTAGTACTTTTTGAGTTGGAACGTAAGTAAATATGGGGGAGTTGGTTGTAGGAGCCGGGCAAATTTTACGTGATTGAAATGGTAAAATCCCGATTGAATTTGAAAACTGATGAAGCTTAGTTGTTGATTTCAATGTTTTTTGGAGGTAAAATTGTTCGAAACCATTGACTCTTTGGGTAAAAACTGCCCCTGGTGACTAGCTTGCTGAGATCTTGAATTTACGCTCCTGATCGTAATGGCTAGATAATAAAATTGATGAAAATGATTCATGATCAAGCATCAGTACACGTTGGTATGCTTGACCCTTGTTTAGTCAGATTTCACCAATCTAGATTTAAGTTGGATTGTCTTGGAGACTTGTTAATTTGATTGGACTTCTAGTTTACCCAAAATTTATCGTTTCACTTTCTTCGGCCTTGATGTGTGGACTTTTGATTTATTTGATACACCAATTGGTAGAGAAATTGATAATCAGGATCAAATATAGTATTGTTACTCCCGGGATAGTGATTGTCTTCCATTGAAATTTCCTGACGCCATTTAATGTCAATTGTCTTGTGTTGGACTGGCTTGCCAATTGGTGGTTAAGCGTCTACGGTCAGGCCTTTGAATGAGACTCCCTACTTAGTCAACAGCAACTGTTGCCCAAGTGGGCTATTTTGTATAGTTCGGCATGAACCTTTCATACTCAAGACATCTACTGTGAATTCAGCGTTACTTCAAGTTCTTGATTTAAAAGAATTGGCATCAACTACCATTGGTCAATAACTGATCAGGATTGTTAAATATAAAAGTCCGTAATAACCCATGGTGATCATTTGTAATGTTGAAATTTCTGCATTAATAATCTTAGATGAGCAGAGTGTGGGGCTGTCGCACCCTGGGGTTACCACAACCAAATCAGGTGATAGAACATTTAAGCAGTAGTTACTTTGATTCCAAATGACAAATACAGAGAAACCACTCACTGGACTTGAATCTCTAGCAGAAAGCTTACAGAAATACTTTGAATCGAATGAGGTGTCCGACACCGAAAAGAATGTGGAAAACATCATTGAGCTAGTCAGGTCTACACCAGGTCTTGGTCCCTTCTGTAACTGTGGACAGTTAATGACGGCAGCGGGAGGTGGGGTGCCATGTGGGGAAGGAGAACCTCTCGATCGGATGATTTATGACCCGTTATTCAGTTTGTGCTTCAAATGTGATGGAAAAGGACCCTCAGCAGATTATGTTACGAGACAATTCAATTGGGACACCATAAGTAGTCTTAGGTCAGAAATGAATTCTCACGACCTCAATGACGATATCCAAAATTTGAAACAACACATAATGTTCAACGCAAGGATGTGGGCGGTGGTTCCACTCCCGGATGTGGTGAAAGCGTGCAAACTGTGGAAGAAGATCACTGAGGCCCTTTTCTCCAGCTATGTTGGCAAAAAATATATCGAGAACTTGAAAAATAAGATCCCCGATGATGAAGAGGGATACGAGAGAGCAATCTACTTTTGGTTGCTCAGAAACTTCGAAGATGTAATTGACCCATACTTCCAATTCAAGTACAATTGGGTAGTCTTGACAAGAAAAGTCTTTGGATTGTATGGGGCAATCAATGATCACCATAACAAATTATCCCAGGACGTACTTGTAAAGGTAAAAATGGATTTTTATCAATATTTCCGGTTATTTTGCCTTAGATCTTACACTGAATTCTGCGACGCATTAGCTGTATTTCGGCAACGGGTTGAAGTATTACTATTGGGAAACAAGATCGAAGCAAACAAGGTTGTGACTGATGCCGTCACGTCGATGCTCAGAGATCACAATGTCCGACCCGAACATGAATGTTACTTCCTTGTGTCCGAGATCGGTTTCAGATCACTAAAGTACCAAGCCCGACGGAAAGAAGATAGAAAGCGTGATCGGAAAGCCAATACTCTAAAAGTCGTCGTTACACCAGTTATTCAACGCCCCCAGACTACCGAATCTACCCTGGAACAACTGGAGTCGAATGTTCCCACTGATGATTGTGCTGCTCCCAGCCCTGGGCCGTCACTCCAACATGAAGATAAGTAATTGTAATTGAGATGGGGGTAGTAATTAGAGGCACCATAATGGTCAACTGGCAAAAATTTAGACTCTGGTTTTACTTCATTACTGTTCCGACCTCGTGTTGTTGTGAGACTCTTGAAGTTATAATGGCCGTAAAAGTCAATTGGGCTCTTGGTGAAGTTTTAACACTCCTCAAGTCAATAATATCATTCCTGAATGCTGAGAGTTGCTCTTCTCCTAATTGATAAGCTAAAACACATAGTTGTCAAAATTAATGTAATGGTGTTCCCCGTCATTCTTGACAGGATAACGCATTTCGATAACTTAGAGTTACGATAGTTTGCCTATAATAAGATAGAAAGCAATTTCTTATTAATTGTTCCCTGAGGTAAGAGATTTAATACTTAAAAAAGATTACGGTCACAGAAGACAACATCTCCAACGGCAAATTTGCATAAAATAAAGATCCTAGTGATTCAAGGCCACTATAAATACTAGCATCATAAATGCACTCTATAATTGTGGCAATAGAATCGGCAACAAGTATTAACATTATCGTCGACCCTAACTTCTCCAGTGGCATTTGAATCGTCAAATACAACGGGGCTAATGTTGATTCAATATAGTAGTACACTATTATTACAAAAACCAGTAGCTTCCCTTGACCGATAAGCCAATCAAAGGTACATATTCAGATCTTTATCTTTGGTGGTTGATCAATTGAATTATAATCAAGTTATAGTGTACAATTGATGCCTATATCGGCAGGTTGATCTTGTGGGTTGTTGAATTTACCCCATTTCTTCCCAAGCTCTTACCAATGACTACGGTATACCATCTTTCCTACGGTCATGGATACCCTACCATTCCATCTAGCCGATATCATTATTGATATCTTTTGAGCGACCCACCATCCCGGGAACCTTCTCTGGATCCTACCCCAATTGAAACCTCATCATCTCCATGATGTCATGGGGGCTCTATACAATTGTTTTTGTAAGTTGACGATTACTGATAATTGAATTACTATAGTTGAGTTTGAATTAAAATCGTCCTAGCTAGTGTCTATTGTAGTAAAGGATTAGTTCGAAGTTGGGCTCGAGTACCACAACTGAGTTCATGCTTTATTGAGCTTTTGCTGGCTTGTTTAGGTTCCATGTTGAATGTAATCAAGGAAAAAGTCACGATGCATCAATGTTATGGATCAGCTTAGAGAGGGTTAAAGAATAAAGGTGATCTTTTGACCTCCATTGAGCCAACTGTCAAAACCCCATTTCACCTTATATACCCTAATTGATTTGATATATCTAATTGAAAACTTTCTTGCAGCCAATAATAATGGTCACACTATTGCAGCGGACACACCAATTGATATATTATGCGTACACAGGGGGTATAAGCGGTGTAGACTTCAGCCAGACCAGTGTAAACGTCAATAGGTGACTAGATAATGGTACTAGGGTCCATCAGTTATTGAGATTAGCAAAACGAAGGTTT
Source organism: Diutina siamensis (assembly GCA_030580155.1). Taxonomy (NCBI): domain Eukaryota; kingdom Fungi; phylum Ascomycota; class Pichiomycetes; order Serinales; family Debaryomycetaceae; genus Diutina; species Diutina siamensis. The sequence goes on along the minus strand of JAKTSK010000050.1, from coordinate 84,241 downwards.
CTACACAATTATTTGGTCGAATCATAATCTTGCACCAAAACCAAAAAGTCCTTTTCAAATTAACATTTCCCAAAAATTGACAATTTATTTTTAAAATACTACGACATCGCCGAGGCCCTCGCCATCGCCATTACGACGACATCACCACCACCATTGCCATCATCACTACCATAACCACAACCACTATCATAATTCTCCTCAAGAACCTCCCCCCTACCCGATCGTACCACGCTAATTTGTCACCTCCGCACATGAGCCCGCACACCGCACCAGCCAATCATATGGGGTTCATTTTCCCTTTGGTGAGATTCTCACCAATTGCACCAGAAAAATTTCACTACTCTAAACACCATACCATGTCGCTTGCGCTCAAAGGGTTGAGATCGTACAGAGGGATTGGGGTCAGATCCCTTACCACCAGTACCAAGGCGTTGTCTTCTTACCAACACCCCGATTATTCCAAGTACCTTACCAAGGACGAAGGCAAGAACCGGGCCTTTTCCTACTTTATGGTGGGATCGATGGGGTTGTTGCTGGCTGCCGGGGCCAAGTCCACTGTGGAAGCTTTCCTTTCATCGTTTGCCGCTTCGGCCGATGTGTTGGCCATGGCCAAGGCTGAAGTCAAGTTGGCTGCCATCCCTGAAGGTAAGAATGTCATTGTCAAGTGGCAAGGTAAGCCCGTTTTCATCAGACACAGAACTGCTGATGAAATTGCTGAAGCCAATGATGTCGACATCACTACGTTGAGAGACCCCCAAACTGACGCTGAACGGGTGATCAAGCCCGAATGGTTGGTTATGATTGGGATTTGTACTCACTTGGGGTGTGTGCCCATTGGTGAAGCCGGTGATTTCGGGGGGTGGTTCTGTCCCTGTCACGGTTCCCACTATGACATCTCTGGTAGAATCAGAAAGGGTCCTGCTCCTTTGAACTTGGAAATTCCCCAATATGACTTTTCTGATGACGAAACCATCTTGGTGGGGTAGTTATAAATCTTGCATGTGGATAGCACTAATATATATAGTAGAAAGAGGCATCAATGCGCATTATCTAATTGATCAGTGATATTGATTATTCTATCATGAATCATACATCGTTACTTACTTGATGTCAAACACCGGCTTCAACTTCTTGATCAACAACCAGTCTTCTCTCAGCACGGTATCTCTAAACGCCGGGTCCTTTAACGTATCGATTGATTTTCTCAGAATCAATGAGTACAAATTATCCAGTTCATCGACGTGTCTCCCCCAAGTGGGTTGAGCCAGCGATGGGTTTTCCAACCGCATCGCCACCCCCTGAGCCGTTTGACCCTTTTTCACCAGGTCCACCGGCTTGTGGGCCACTTCCAATGATGATACCCGTCCCAATACCATGATATTGGGTTCACCATTGGCATCGCGCCGCACCGCGCAAATGGGAGTACCATTACGCAACGTCCCTTCCAACACATCCACACCAATAATCATGGGGTTACGCTTGTTAATGATTTGAATGGTTTTAACCACACATGGCATCACCGCATATTCCATAAAGTCCTTCCGCCGTTGTTCCAATAACTTGGCTTGGTACGCAGTAAACGCATCGAACAAGTGGTAGATGATATCGGCGTTGAAAATCTTGATATTATTTTCTTCAGCGTATTGTTCAGCTTCCTTATCAACCTTGACATCAAAACAAAGCATCACTGCCAATTCAGGGGCCCGATCAAGCATGGTTACTGCCTTCATCACGTCCCGCTTATAAACGGGACCCAAGCCAATCAGCATGACGGGAATCTTCATATCCCGCAAGAAATCAAGTAAAGCTTCCAATGACCCCAACGTCGATGCTTGCACCACCACCCCCTTACCTGAAGTATCCACCATATCTAATAATCCCGTCAAATCATCCATCACTTCTTCCATCATTTCCTCTTCATCATCATCGGGACCCACCACCAATAATCTCGACCCAGCAACGGCTTTTTCAAGGTCATTGGCAGCAATTTTGACCCCCAACGCCGCCTTGACTTGCTTATGATGAACATATTCCAGCTTGATCCGTAATTCACGAGCAGGGGGAGGGGTCAAAAGTGCCCGGATGTTGGTAGCAATAGGACCATTAAGACCACATAATACCACCCGATCACCTTCATGCAATACCCCATTGGATAATACCACATCAATGGTGTAACCAAACCCTTCCACCACCTTGACTTCCAAAATGGTGGCCTCAACCTTGGACAAGTACATCAATTGCTTCAGCATTCTCTTTTGCGTCAATTCAAGCAATAACCATAACAAATCTGGCACCCCTTCCCCAGTAACGGCCGAGGTGGGCACAATCAGCACGTACTTGGACATGTTTTTGTTTTCAAAGTAAAGTTCCGAATTGAGCCCTTGTTCCGATAATTGCAATTTGATACCATCCCACCGGTTTTGGAATTCAGCTTGCACCGACTTCAGTTGTTGAGCAAAAGTATCCCGGAACGCCGAGTTCGGGGTCAGTTCCCAACCATACAATCTGTCGATCTTGTTAAGAGCAACGATAAAGGGAGCCTTTCTGTCCCGCAACAATCGAATCGATTCAAGGGTTTGTTGTTCCAACCCATGCATGATATCAATTACCAACACGGCAATGTTACAAAGCAGCGACCCTCTCGACCGTAAGTTACTGAACGACTCGTGCCCGGGAGTATCAATGATGAGCAACCCGGGGACATCAAACGTTTGTTTTTCATACTTGGCCATGACGGCGGTCTTGGCCTTGATGGCATCCATGGGGAAGTAGGTGGCACCAATCTGTTGAGTGATCCCCCCTGCTTCACCACCCTGGACGTTGGTTTGACGAATTTTATCCAAAAGTTTGGTCTTACCAGTATCAACATGACCCAAAATACAACAAATGGGAGACCGCAAATCCTTGTCGGAAGCGCCACCAGAAGCGGCGGTACGCTTGTGAATAGCTTCTTCAAGAGCGGCCTTTTCGGCGGCAGCGCGTTCGGCCGCTGCCTTGCGCTTGGCATCTTCCGCAGCACGAATCGCCGCTTCTTCTTCCGCCCGTTGTCTGGCAGCCTCTTCCGCCTTTCTTTGTTCTTCCGCTTGTTTGGCTTCAGCAGCATCTTCTTCATCCAAAGCAGTTTCCCAGTCATCAACCGCGGGTTCATCATCATCTCCCGCCAACGCTTCCCAATCTTCAATGGCTTCATCATCATTTTCTTCCACGGGCTTTTCTTTGACTTCTTCCTTCTTGACATGTTGAACCTTATTGTGCAAGAAAGCCTTAGGTTTGATCGACTTCTTTTTAGAATAAACCACCTTTTTCGTCTTTTCTTCCTCGTCACCATTTGTCTTTTGCAATCCGGCAACACTAACATTGGCCAGCGACAATAATGCTGCCCGACGTTGTTCTTGCAACTTCTTTTGTTCCTTTTGCTTCTTGGTTAATAACTTCCCTTCCGCCTTTAATTGTTCCTTCTTTAACCGATCCTTTTCCCGTTTGGCAGCCCGGGCAGCTTCCCGTTCTTCTTCTTCTTGCTTGGCCTTGCGTTCTTGTTCGGCAAACCGAGCTTCTTCTTCTTCTTCAAGTCTCCGTTGTTCTTCTTCCATTTGTTTCTTAAGTTCCAATTGTTTCTTAAGAGCAGCGAGACCAGCGGGAGCCTTTTTCCCCTTTTTCTTTAAAGGAGCCTTCTTTTCTTCCTCCAAATCATCCTTACTTTCGGGTTCAGGAGTAGCCTTAGCCAGTGCTGCCGCTTGTTCAGCATTCTTTTTATTGGCTTCCTTAATCTGCTGTTTTTGTTCAGCTTGTTGGACCTTTTTCTTCGCAGCGGCTTCCTTTTTCTTTTGCTTTTCAGCTTCCTTCTTTAATTTTTCTTTTTCCTTCTTCAGTAACAATTTGGGAGCTTCTTTCAGTTCTTCGGCCTTTTTCTCAGCCTTTTTTTGCTTGTTTTTAGCAATTGACGAGAGGAAATCGCCTGGTTCATCACCAGTGGCTTCATCACCGTCATCAGCTTTAGCTTCAGGGGCGGTGTCTTCGTTAGCACCTTCGTTCCCACCAAACTCTTGAGCTTGAGGTTGTTCTCCCATGTCTTCTTCATCCCAGAAATCACCCCCGGCGGGGCCCTTTTTGGATTTCTTACCCATGGTGGTGTAGTTAGTGGTTGCCACCACCTAATTTTTTTTTTCAGTACGCGATGACGGTTATATGCAGGAGGAGATCATGAGGGGGTAGCAACGACGGGGAGAGTCAGATGGGAGTAAGCGGTTCAAAAAGAGAGGTAGTGAATAATTGAGTTTTGGGGATGAAGTTGGGGGTGGGGTTGGGAATGGATTGAACAAAACATCGGTGCTGCAAACGCCGCACACGGGGCCCACCCGCCGCACCACCTTGCACCCGCGTATCACACCACTACGTGTCCCTCTCTACTACGTGTCCCTATACTACGTGTGCCACGTCCAACCATGGTGATTCTTTCCAAACAAACCATAACATGGACATTACTAGCCACTGGTGCTAGTGCCAATTTCTTCAATTTCTTTGGTGGCCACGCTCAACAACCTCAAAAACCTCTGGGACGAGTATCATCGTCCCAAGAACACGAAGTGGAATTTTTAAACCTCAAGTGTGGGGACTATGTGTGTCCTGATACTGGAATTTGTGCCAAAACCCCTAATGATTGTCCTTGTCCCTACCCTGGCTCCCAATTACGTTGCCCTCTTGCTGATGGTGGCTACTTGTGTATTCTGAAGCCTGCCGTAGACGGGGTTTATGATGATGACCAAACCAACTTTAATATTGATGCTGGTGACGATAACATTCGGGATTGTGGATGGGTCAAGCGGGCCCAGCAATAGACATGTACGTAGTAATGATAATGAATGCCTCAATACCGCACATTAGGGTTGATACTACCATTTTTGGGGTTCCGTTTTGAGCCCGCGCACTCATCAACTATAAAAAGAGCGAGTCGCCCACTATTTTCACCACACTGGTGAATGGGCCTCCCCCCTCGTTGGCATTAACGTCTTCGGAAGCCTGGGGGTGGGAGTGATCCATGAGCCACAGATCAACTGACCATCTTTAAAACCATCGCCAATAAGGTCGCCGCTGGATTATCCAGGTCTGGCTGATCCATGAATCGGTGATGACCTGATGTATGGCACATTTATTGTAAAACTAATGCTAATCCAAATCGTCGCTCATTTCGACGTCGGAGTCGGGGTGATTCATCTGGTGAACCCCGGTGACGGCACCCGTGACGGCTCCTGAGAGCGCTCCCGGGATGGCATTGCCATCGGCGGTGGCCTGGCGAAATGAATTGGCCAACATTCGTATCATGTCGTTAAACATGGGATCGCGGCTGCGGTCATCGAGGATATTCAAATGGGCCAGGTACGATTCCCCTACATCGTTCAATATGTTGATGAGCAGCCGCGGTACCGATGGCACCCGATCGGACGTGGTGGTGGTCAGGGTCAGGGTGGTTGGGGTTGGCGGCGAGCTCACCGATACCAGGGGCACCCCGGGTCGGGCCAGCGCCGATGGCGGCATTGGCAGCGGTGCCACGGCGGCATCCGCTGGGGGTGATGTCAATTCGATATGTGGGGACAATGGCGCTGGCCGCGGAGGTCCATGAGGAGGGTTTGAGGTAGGGGTGGGGGCGACCGACGGAGGATCAGTGGGGGCTAGTGCCACCACTGATGGTACCAGCGTCGATGGGGGGGTTGGAGCCCTCAGCGACCTCAGCCCCCTTGATTCCGCTCGCCGACGGTATTCTGGGTTGCCATATACTCGTTGGTACAGCTCCGATACTTCTCGTTGACGAACCAGGGGTATCCGCTCGCCGCCCGCCGCAAATCCCGATCCCAGCACCTGAGCTGCCGCCAGCGCCGCCATCAGAGCGGCTGCCTGAGCGGCTCGTGATGGTGCCTGGGGGGAAGCAGTGGCGGTGGCAGTCAGAGTCAGGGTAGTGGATTCTTGTGGACGTCTGACAATGCGTTCAAATGGCAGTGGCTGGTTGGGGGTATTAAATGACATCCCCACCGTATCCAGGAGGACATCCTGGAGCACTTCGGCGGTGAGAATTTGCGGGCGGCGTCGGTTGGCTCGATCAGCCACTTCTCGTTCGGATAACGTCCCCACCCCTGGAATGGCAGGAGTGGACACCCCAGCAATTCGAAGCAGGGGGGTGTAGGTATAACACCGTTGGCGTTCATCATCGTTCTCGGCGCTTGCCCGTAACCGGGCTAGAATACGACGAACGTCCAGGACAATGGCCCGAATGGTTTCAGCATTCTCTCCCTGTTGATAAGCTCGACGCTCCGAAAGGGAAATGGCGGTGCATAATCGTTGGACAAACTGGGGCATCACCGCCGCCATCCGCAGTTGTTCAAAAGCTTGTATTTGTTCCGAAGTGGCCAGTTTGAGCGATTCCGGGAGTAGTTCCCCCACGGTGGCCCGTAATGCATTGAGGTACAGGCGTAATGCCACCACCGCCAGTCCCAAGTAGAGGTGGCCGTAGCCCAATTGCGTCCAGGCCGGGGCAAACAGCCAATCTAATGACGCGGCGACGTTGAGGTCTTCAATGGCTTCGGGGAAGCAATTCAATCCGATCAACGCAATCGCCCGGTTGGTATAGAGTTGGGGGAGCATGCGACGGCTATCAGAGTCCACCGATGAGATTGCCTCGGTATACAGTTGGATGGCAGACGCATAAGCCCGAACCGTCATCTGATTATTGCCTCGCTCCCGCAACTGGTACGGGTCCAGCCCGCGGGACCGTTTCACCGCAATCGCCACCTCCAAGTAGCGCTTAAATTCTGCCATGAGTTTCAGTACCTCATAATTGGACCGAGGGGAAATATAGGGAGCCACCTTTTCCAATTTAGTTTTGAGGATATCCCGTATCGCCACCCCGGTTCCCAGCAGGATCACTCCATCCACGTAGGCCAAACAGTAGCTCAGAAGGGTTTCATAGTTGTTGTTGGCAGCGGCAAACACAAGGGGGTACACTGATGCCGCCACCATATCCTCAAGTTTTTTCGATTGATTTGCCAGTGACGCTGATGGCGGCAGCGGTGGTGTCGACCCGCCGCGATTGCCGCCGTGATCAGTGGCTTGATCGACTCGTTGGAGAAGGGCGGCGGTGGTGATGCGGTGACAATGGTCAATGGGAGTAAACACCGCCACTTCGGCGGATACTGGCGGCTTGATTGCCTGTAAATGAGTTCTTAATCCATAATCCTGGATCACTTCCACGTCCTTAATCAAGAGGTCGAGGTTGACGCGATCGGCGGCGGTGGAGGCCAATTCAAGCTGATGGTTTAACTGGTCTCGGATTTCAGTAGTATGATGTAGAATGGCGAGACCAAATAGGTACTCGATGCCACGTACCCCAGTAGGGGGGACGGGAGGTACCATGGCGGAGTGGTGGTGAAAAGTGCGGCCAGATTGGTGATAATCGAGTGAGAGAGGGCTAGGTTAAGATCGATATCGGGGGATGGAATAATTCATCGATGATGATGGGTGCCCTATACATAATAAATTTTAACACCCGAGGGATGCCTGGGTTTATATAGACGATATAGGGGTAGGTGGGAGGTGGGTGAGTCGACTTGATTTTCTTAAATTTTGATTTGTAAAAGGAAAGGGTTATCTTTTGGTGGTGACATCATTTCAAGTATTTATATGGCCAGGTTTACCTCCTCCTTACTCCTTCCCCCCCTAACTCTCATCATTTTCTACTACCAGCGGGCCCTGCATTATTCATCGCGAATGGTGTTCTACTACAAGGCATTGGTACCAGGCGAAGTGTTTGATGAAGAACGTCAAATATACATGGGCCGGGATAAAATTGAAAATGACCCATTGATCCATCACTCCCACCCCAAGAACATTTGGTTCCACGTCGATAACTACTCGCTGGCCCATGTTTACCTCCAACTCACCGAAGACGAAATCAAATCATGGAAACAATTCCAACAATTTGAAATTAACGAAAGTTTATTAACCCAAATGGCTCAGCTTGTCAAGGCCAACTCAATCAAGGCCAATAAGTTGAATAACATCACCGTGATTTACACCCCCGTGGAAAATCTCCACACTGATGGCCTGATGGATACGGGCACGGTGACATTTAAAAACCCCAAATTGGTTAAACGGGTCAAGGTGGCGAAAAAATTAAATGACGTGATTAACAAGCTTAATAAGACCAAGACCGAAGGTACTACCGAAGAGTTTATTGCCCAGCAACAGCAATTGGTTCGCACCCTCGACCAACAGCGCCGTCGCGAGCAACAAGAGGCCAAGCAGTTGGAAATGGAATATGCCACTGCTCGTAAGAATAAGGACGATCCCTATGCCGATATGTTTGATGCTAAACAGGTGGAAGCCAACCTGAATGAGTTTCGTAATGAGAATTGGGTCGAGGAAGAGTTTTGGTAGTGATACAATCTTTATATATTCGGCGTCAGCCATGCTAATAATAACTAAGTTTCCATGTTAATGGGGAACTTACCAGCTTCACGTTGATCATCCCATTTTTCAACATAGTCAAGGGGGCACAACGAAGTGAACGTCTTGAAGAAGATCTTGCAAGGTTCGAAATCTTCGCCCTTGACGCTGACACACTTGTGGTAGTCAATGTAGGATTGAGCACAGTGCTTGGTTTGGTTTTGGTAAGGGAACCGGGGGTCAAATTGGGGGGTATCAAACTTGAAGTTTTCCTTGTCGATTTCAACCATTGTAGATGTAGTAGTGGTGGATTGGATTTGATTTTTTTTCAACATCCGCGCACGCTAATTGGATGGTCCAACTGTGTGCAGGTCGGGACCCCCATTATGACCTGATTTTAGCTCGAGGAGACGGAAGTAGGGAGAGTGGTGATGGTTTGGAAGAGTGTTTCGGGGGGTAAAGATGTGAGGTAGATTGACGGTGGTTTGGTTTGGGTAAGAAATGTGCCAATTATGGTGATGTGGGGGTGAAATTCGGAGTGAGCTGAGAGTGGAGGTATTAGCGGGGGTTGGAATGGCATGAAGCTTGTTGATGGTAATGAGGGGGTGGTGTTTAAACTTTGGTGAAGATTGGTCGGGGGTAGGCACCAGCCGTATGGCGTAGTCGAGGAATGGTTGCAAATATTTATTGTGCAGGTCAATACTCACAATAGTGTGACTGTTGGAGGCAATCTCGATTATTTGAAATTTGGCCAGGTGATTTTGGTCTAGTTAAATCACCAGTACTTCCATGGTGCCATAGACACCATACTGCCAATTCCACACGCCCCTAGTGTCACCAGCTTCCAATGCCTCCAACGCCGCCAAACACTTGGTGGCATTCATGGTTAATCAATGGTGCAAAAATGAGGAAGTTGTCCCCTATTTATACCAAACCACTGAACTATTACCCCTCCCTGTTATTCCTGCCCGTTTTCACCCGTCGTCTAATTCTTTTTTTTTCATATATATATAAATACCGTCTCTACTCATTCTTACTAAATACTTAGTCGCGCTCGTTTATAAATTGACAGGCAGCCGCTCCAACACCTCCTCGCGCACCACCACCACCTAACCCCAAATGTGGATCCAGCTGATAATTACATGGCTAACGTTGGCCATGGTCACCCTCGCTGATATTACCCAAGTGGAGTCGGTGGGGGAGTTTGCCGAATCCCTGCTGTCTCATACCAATAATTGGGCCGTGCTCGTGCTGACACTGAGATTCTGGTTTAATTATCGCCACATGGCCAATGTCCTCAGTCTTTACCGTACGGTGAAGCGATTGGGGATTCCTGATTCCCAAATCATCCTCATGTTGGCCGATGATATTGCCTGTAACCCTCGGAACGCGTTCCCGGGCACGGTGTTCAATAACAAGGATCAACTGATTGATTTGTACGGGGATCAAATTGAAGTGGATTATCGGGGCTACGAAGTGACGGTGGAAAACTTTGTTCGACTCTTGACTGACCGGTGGGATAGTGATCAGCCTCGGTCAAAACGACTCCTTACTGACGAAAATTCTAATATTTTCATTTACTTGACTGGCCACGGAGGCAATGAATTCTTAAAGTTTCAGGATGCCGAGGAAATTGGTGCCCATGATATTGCCGATGCCTTTGAACAAATGTGGGAAAAGAAGCGCTATAATGAAATCTTCTTTATGATTGATACCTGCCAGGCGAATACCATGTATGAACATTTCTATAGTCCCAATATTTTGGCGGTGGGACTGTCCAAGTTGGATGAACTGTCCTATTCTCACCATTCTGATATGGATATTGGTGTGGCTGTGATCGATCGATTCACCTACTATACGTTGGATTACCTTGAAAAAATTGAAAAGAATTCAACTGAAACCATGCCTGACTTATTTTCGGTGTATACATTTGAAAATATTCACTCTAACGTTGGCTATCGTCATGATAAATTTCTGCGGCCATTGGATCAAGTCAAACTCACCGACTTTTTTGGCAACATCCAAGAAGTGGTGGTGGATCACGTTGAAGATGACTTGTTATACCTTTCTAATCATGATGATCATGGAAATCGTCTTCCTCTTACCGTTGCCCCTCCTCCACAAGCTCCGATTAACCGTACGGTGGCCAAAGTCACTTATGTTGATGAATGGGCCGACCAGGTGTTTATCACGGTAAATCCAGTGAAAATGAAAGCATTATCAGCCATGGTGGTGGTGGCAATGGCATTCTTATGGTGGGTCACCAAATGATTATTTATTGTCTAAAACCTTTCAATCATAGGACAAAGCTTGCAGGCAAACAACTGAAGTTTATCACTGGTGATTTTTACCATCACCGTGGCCACTTGATCAATAAATGCAAATTCCAACTGGTAATCGGAGGTGTCGGTGACAATGTCGACGGCAATCTCATTGGCATGACGGTCAAACTTTACCTTGACGTAATCAAAGGCCACTTCAATAGCAACAATGTATAAATGTTTTAAATCGTTCACGGTATATCGGAGGGGGCTTGCTTCGTAGACACCGCCAAAGTCTCCATCCACGTCTCCATCACCTACCAACTGCCGCCAGTGTAATTCGACGGGGTCGCTGGTCATATCACTAGGACAATTACTAACGAAAGTGAGAATAACCATCGATTATATGCCACAGACCCTGACAGGGATAACGCATTGTCATCAATGAGGAAATTATCATCGGGGTTACGCATATTTCTGGTAGTCAACCCCAACCCTCATGCCGGATTAAACATCGCCCCCCTCCCCCAACTTAAAAAAAAAGACGCAGAATCTCCTGGGATAAGCAGGGCCGGAAGAAACCTATTCATTGTTGGTATTGTATTTCTGTCCCAGTTCACCGATCATTAATGCCTCTACCTGCAACTCGGAACCTTCGGATGAACAGATCGATTGAAAATAATGGTGCATGTTTCACCAACGGTGGAAATAGGCTAATGAGGGAGGTCAGCAGGAGGGTAGTTCGGAATGGGCCGAGTCGGGGGCTTAAAAACGGGTTATTTTTATCTAGAGATTGATTCCGGTGAAATTGTGAAGACGACAATGACAACGTCGATGGAGATCAAATTGATTAAAACCGAGGATTGAAAAAAAAAGGAATAATGATAAATGTAATAATCTAAGGAGGGGTGTCTGCGCCTACCATTCATGTGATTTGTTCAGGGGGTAGGAGGGGGTAGGATTGAAAGGTTTGTGGTGCAATTCCCCCATTATCGGATTAGTATGGATGATCAAGTTAGGTCGAAGAGATGAAACAGCAATAAGGTTTCGGTGGGGTAACCCCTTGTTTCTCCGGCCAGGGATCACGGCAAACTCTTTTGTAAAGTATCGATCAACTTATCAGCATCTTCCAAACCAATACTAATTCTAATAAGATTACGATCCACTTCCCATTGAGCAATTTCATCCAATTCTTGATAATGAGCCAAAATGGCATAGGGACAAGCCAAAGTAAAGTTAGTACCTAATGACGGTCCCTTGTGAACATTCACTGAATTGAAGAATTTAATCGCATCATCAGGTTCATGGAATAAAAATGAGATTAACCCACCATAGCCACCCGTGGGAGTCTTGATATCTTCATAAAATTGACGACTGTCATTAACCTTAGGGTAATATACCTTGGAAATGGCAGGACAGTTTACCAAAAGATCGACCACCCGTTCACTAGTCTTATCGATCTTTTTGGCTCGATCAGCAAAATCCCGTGAATTTCTTTCGAGATATAATGCATCTTCAGCCCAAAACAAGTCTTCATATTCCTCATCAAAAAATTGTTTAAGTTTAGGGTACATTTTCAGGTTGGGGTTAAGGATGAGGGATCCTCCCATAACATTCAGATCACCCGAAAATACCTTAGTAAGGGACAGAGCCACCATATCGGCGTAAGGCAATACGTGAATATTTAAAAAGTTACCCACCGTTTCATCCACCACCACGGCAAACCCAAATTTATCGGCCAATTTCCTGATCCGGGCCAAATTGGGCGTCTTAAGTAATGGATTAGATGGACATTCACAAAACAAGGCCATAATATCCCATTCTCCATTGGTTAACTTGAGTTCAAGTTCATCCAACAGTGGCTCATCCCCCAACCCCAAAAAGTGACACCCCGGACCAAATTTGTTTAAAATGTTCAAGGTGTCAACATAAGGAAAACCAAAACAAACCAGTTTTTTAGGGGGTTGAGAAATTTGTAAAAGAGCATGGTGAGCATTAAAAATCAGCGCCATCCCCAGAGGGTACAAATAAACGTCATCTTCACTAAGATGACCCCTTGTATCTGTTGCCCCCAGTTCCTCAACTTTACCAGAGATCCGCCGTTTTAAAGCCGTCTTGGCTTGGTTGGCAAATTTAAGATCCAACACTCGACCAAACTTTTGTTCAATAAACGCCGCCGATTCTTTATCGACGTCTTCCTTTTGCAGCAGACCAAACAGAAGCAGGGGCAGCCGCAGCTGGATTTCTTTAACCTGCATTTCCTTCTTAAGCTGGTGGTTAGGAGGAGTTGGAGCAATGGCATCCCCAAATAATTCCCGGCCGACGTATTCGGCCATTCTCGATGAGATTCCCTCCCCCAGATGTTGCCAGTAATTTTTAGCAAAGCCAAACTCGGCACTGGGAAAGAACACCACGCCAATATTGGTGGCCACCATCGTCAGCTTATCGTCCTCACCCTGGGGTGCCGCCGTCGCCAACTGTAACACTCGAACCATGGGCGACCGGGGCAGATTGGCCTTGATAAAGTCCCGACACCGCTTGGCCACCTTTGCTGAGGGGAAAATCATTGCCTTTTCCCCCTCTCGTCCATATTTACCTTCCAATTCCTTTGCAAGTTGTTGAATCATCGAATGGATAAAGAACCGAGGATACCCCAGGTTCATCTTCAGAACCACCCAGTCTTCTCCCTCTTCGTAGCCCACAGTGGCTTCCCAAGTGGGTAAAGTCACCAGCACCGCATGGGGGACGTTGGGGATGGGTACGCCGATCTCTTGTGATGGCATTTGTAATGGTAGCAGAGATCGATAACCAAGTGGGGAACTATGCGGCGTGCGGCTCCTAGTTGACTCTGACTCATTAACAATAGTGCATTGACATTTGACCAACCAAGGCAAAATAGGGGAAAGAGATAGTCAGGGTAAGTTGTCTACCTTTTAATTTATTTTTAATTCTTTTTTCGACCTCGGAATCACCATTAGTTTGTGACATTTACTCTGGAAAAAAAATATCATCATGACTTCACCAATATAGACTAAAATAGCTTCGAATGGTTTTGAGTGGTACTTATTATAAATATGGCCGGTATAGTCAGCGGTCCAGGCCAACATGAGACCGTCTCCGGTCATGTCTTTGTGGGCGTACTGCCAGTACTAATTCTAAATATGCGGAAGTGACGGTGAATTTACGTAAAGTAGTAGTTTGATAAAACTACTGTTTCGCCGAAAAGGGTTAATGCCCCGACGGCCCAATGTTGATATTATGCTAGATGTGTAAGAATAGTGGGGGTGGGTGGGGGTTTTGTTCACGTGATCACGCACGTGCACCCAATCTCATCAGTGATCCAGACCAATCTAAAGAGCCCCACAACTGCATCATGGCCCCCCAACTCCCCTCATTCGGCCGATGTTTTCGATGGATTCCGCGTCGAAGCTTTAATAATGCCAATTTTAAGGTACCCCAACCTCCAAGGGTACTTCGATGTTCAATTTTCAACAGCAAGGGCGACCTTGTACTCCATAATAAAGATGTGGAACGGATGCCATTTATGAAACGTCACAATCTTGCCGTTCGAGACTTTCGCAAGATTAGTCGTCCTACTCTTGTTCCAGAACTTACCACTCGTGGCCTGTGTATTTTAGTCAACATTTTAAATGTGAGGGCATTGATCAAATCAGATGTGGTGGTAGTATTTGATCGTAACCACACCGGGGGAGCGGCTCGGCTCAATAACCAGCTGTTTAGTCAATCGGAATTTTATCGGGAGATGCTGGAGCGCTTGCATGATGATGTCCATGAAGAGCTTCCCTATGAATTTCGAGCATTAGAAGCCGTCCTCACCAATGTGATGCAAAACTTGTCCACTGAACTCAAAGTACACGAGACGGTGTTAGGAAATGTTATTCGTCAATTGGAACAGCTGATTGACCGGGCCAAACTACGTTACCTTCTTAAGGAGCTGAAAAAGATTACTCAATTCCGCCGCAAGGTGGGATTGATCCGAGATCTTTTGGAGGATAGTCTAGATAGTGACGATGATCTCAATGATTTATACTTGACGGAATCTCGACAGGGAACCGACCACACCGAGATTGAAATGTTATTAGAACATTATTTGCGGGCCGCCGAAGAAATTTACCAAAAGACCGAGTCATTGGTACAGCAGGTCAAGACACTGGAGGAAATTATCAATGTCATTTTAGATTCAAATCGAAATGAGCTCATGATGTTGGGTCTCAAGTACTCCACGGGGCTTTTACTGATGGGGGCGGCGTTGTGGATCGCTGCTCTTTACGGGATGAATCTTGAGAATTTCATCGAAGAGCTGGATGGTGGGTTTGAGTTGGTAGTTACGGTGGCATCGGTGGTTTTGGTCATTGCAGTGATTGGAAGTTTGAGACGACTCAAGCGAGTAGGAAAGTTACGGATGGGTGGCACCATTGGTAAGAAATCAACCAACGGCTGATCAAATTTCAATTGGTAATGTTGCAAATAAAGGGTGCCGTTTTTTTGTATGCCATTCCTTTGTGTGCCATACTACTGTGTAATCCATCCAACATTGGTGTACCTTGGCGAGTTGATAGTTTCTATAATGAACTATGGCGTCAACAAATTGGGTGACCACCATCAGCTATGTTTGCTGTATTGAGGTACTGGTTCCTAGCATGAACTAATATGTTGTTATCGAATTAATCACTGGTATTTGACCCATTGGGAATTTCATGGATTATGGCACCTTACTTCCCATGATATTAAATATAACAAAGCTATATGGAGCAATACTGGTTATTGCAGTCTACCACAGCTTTACATTACTAAATTTACATGTGCATTGTTCTGGCTCCTTACTCTCAGAACTACTTGACCAAATCATACCCGAATAAACATATTATATAATTATAACACTGGTGATGATCAAATTGTATTTATTGACATCCAAAATGATACCTACACCTGCTTATGTTCACCATTGGAATACCGAATCTATAACTCAACGATATTAAAAGAAAAGGATCTTAGGTCCCAATTAAGCTGGTCGACTAGTACTATGCCTTCATCGTTGTTTTTAACGACATAAAGTTGTTGGAGCCAATAATAGTCAATCCGGGGAACACAAAATTATCCGGAACCCCAAGGATACAATGGGTAAATCCATCAAAGTCATATGTGTAGTTGACAAATCACAATCTCAAATATGAGATTTGTCTGGGGTAAATCCGTATTGAGGAATGTCGAGGGACCAAAGAATTTCAGTGGAAAGTAGGAGATGGTGCAACCAGTATAAAAATTATGCTAACTGATTCTTGTACATTATTGGCATAAGAAACTGAGGGCAGCATCATCGTTGTCAATTATAGTGTTTTGGTTAGGCTTGAGAGTCAACAGAGATGAGAGGCCAAGCCTATTCGGCCAAAAACACAGGAATGGTGAGTCAAAGAGTACCCAAACCTTAGGTAACAATTAATCCTTGGTACTTCATTTGTTGAACAATATTGGGATATTCACCCCGTACGACATCATATTCAGCAGCCATTCTCCCCTCCTTCAAAATACTTCTCAGTTTGCCATTTACCAACGCCATAGAATTCTTTATGCTGATCACGGGCACATCATCTAGGTCGAATAGTTGCATGTCTTTTGAATCAAATATACCCTGGTACATTAAACCATCACAATGCAGAATCAGAAAACTCCTGCCATTGGGATTGAAACTCGATTGACTGTCGTCGGTGATGGTAGAACCAATTCAAAAGTCAGCAGATCAGGTATCTATTTGGAGTTCTAAAAATTATCATAAAGAGAAAATTCATCTGGTTGGGTGAATCTCTCTTTATGTGATGGACTCGATTTCTGATTTGAATCAAATGCAACAATCCTTGAGTTTCTGTATTTGGCAACTAAGCCGTTGGCAAACATCCAAAATGTAACAGCAATGGAAACAAGTGATTTGTATCGGCAATTGCAACCGAAGCGTCACCTTCATTCATTTTGTGTAGTATTGATTGAGGTGAATGGCGTCTTTTGCACAATTGCAGTAATCTATCATCTTCGATGCATAATTAGGCCAAGCAGAAAAAATGCACGGTTCATTTCAGTTAGAGCTATGCAAAATAATCGACCAGGATCATTTCAGACATCTAATCAGAATTATGGTCAAATTTTGATTTAATCACCTGTTATATAGGCTAATTAGATGTCAAATTTGGGGTAAAATTTGAGAGACGCCCATTGCAAGCTTCTCAGTTGATTTTGGCTAGATCATCCCGATTAGCCCCAATTGCGATGTCTAAGGGTTTCAATAGCAATATAAAAATCACTTGGTAATATTTTGCGAAATGGACAACCAGAAGATGCAATTGACTACAGCAGGTTTCAATGATTATTGGTAGGTCACTTAGGAGTAGGTGGGTTCTGTTCTATAGGTGTGGTAGAAATTTATTCCAGTATAACGACTTCGTCGTTGTAGGAAACTGATGTATTCATTAAAGATTGACGACTATATTTATTTATCTGATTAGTAGCCAAACACATGTGATCAAAAAATGAGAGATTGAATTTAAACTAATTGCAATCAATGAATCTTCAAAGGTCCAGTTTTAGATGTTCTAACTACTTGTCCCTGAGCAGCCTCGAGGGAATGTAAAAGAAAAGGCAGGGAAATTACATAATGTATTTAAAATCTAGTCTTATCTTTTTGAGATGTTATCTATCACCGGCTTGTTGAAATTTCAACATTTGGACGTGTATTCGTTGATTTTAGTGTCAGCGTACATTGCACCTCAATGCACTCACCAATCATAAAATCTTAGTGTTTGATTAACTACTGATTGATTCCTGAAGTCAGCATTGACTATATGTTTCAAGTTTTACTTAGCGCTAGCTCTCATGTGTCGGTTAGGAAGGTTGTCTCATTCAATATAACGAAATCCATTTTGTAGTGGGTCTAGGGCTGTGGTTGCGATGCAAATCATTCCACTGAAGTATTCATTAGACTGCCTCTCGAACTTTGATTTTGCAATCACGGATCGAAACACCCGCCTACATCCTAGTTTTTTGATATGCTAGCGAGAAATTCCATTAATAGCAACGAACCTTCCCCAAACGCTACCCTGGGCTCTTGAACCCAATCTACAGTTTGTTGTCATTAGTTTATATTATTGTAAATCTCCCCGTACCCACCCTCTTAACCTTGTTGGAACCGATAAATTGGTAGTTCATGGTTTAAAATGTTCGTCGTGATCCTGTAGTGCAGTGCTCTGTAGATTGTGCAAAACTCGAATGGAGGCAATTAGGGTAAATATCCGCATTTCCAACAAGGTTAATACCGAGATTTCAAGGTGATTCACCTTTCAATCAATTCAATGATCCAGTTATGACGTTGTATCGCCATGTCAACGTTTCTAGCGGCCTGCGCGAATTGGTCTGCTTGCTTTCGATATTGGTTGACATCAACCAACGAAACTGATTTAATCTCCGTGCGGGAGTAATTGTTAGTTCGTATTGTTCCCAGGGTAGCAATTTGTGAACATTGCTGCTGGTTTCGCAACAATTCCTCCCGGTAGGCAAGTGCTTCGGTCATGGTCTTCTCCTTGCCTGACTCGTCAAAAACAAACGAAACCGTAGCATTGGTGACATTGATATCCACCACTAGCCGACTAAGCTTTTTCAGCACCTCAATATATTTCTTATGGAGTTCATTGGGGTCTTCCGCCGGTGTGTCTCCTTCTTGCACCACACTA
Organism: Diutina siamensis; assembly: GCA_030580155.1. Lineage (NCBI taxonomy): Eukaryota > Fungi > Ascomycota > Pichiomycetes > Serinales > Debaryomycetaceae > Diutina > Diutina siamensis. The sequence continues at coordinate 65,811 of JAKTSK010000050.1, read as the reverse complement.
TTGGAAGATATCCGATTACTAAGATCGGATAGATTCCCAGTGTATTCCTTTCGGAGGATTAACGCCTCTGCTAAAAACATAAAGAGAATGAGGAGAATTGGGTGTCTATTTATATTGTTACCAGGAAATGTGGTGACTCATTTCCTCGATTGGCATGAGAGGGGAAGCCTCGTAATTTTGGGTTGTATGTGTTGTGAGCGCCTGAGCGGGTAGTGTAGAAATGAGTCATAGATATTAAGTTTAAAGCAATTGTCAATTGTGTTTTACTCTTAGGGTTAAATGTGAACTCGGGGTACCAGTCTTGCTTGTTCTGTTTTCCAGCTCCCAATGTCGTCGTCATTGCGGCTTAAAAATCCAAGTACATTTCTCACAGTCCCATCTGTAATAGAGTACCTTTAAACCATTAGCTTCCAAAAATAGATATAACCAACTCAGCCCAAACCTAGATCGAGTCTTTCCCGTCAATCATGATGAGTACGAAAGGAGTTCAACTGGCAATTAAGCTTTGACTAATTATTAATATACCCACAATTGCACAAGTTGAGAGTAGTATAGATTGATATTGTAAGTTTCACAATCTTCTCCCCTACTAAATTTTACAGGCAGGTAATCAATGTAACTGCCGAATTATCACCAATAGCTCTACTAGGATTTGGGTGGAATTACTAACATTGTTAATTTGTCTTACCGAATTTATTTTTTTTTCGATAACCTTTACCCTTCCAAAATCTGAAGAATTTTACAACAGGTAAAATTGCTTATTGACAGTTAAGTCAATCCGCTCAAAGGATCCGGTCTCCAGCTCCTGATTTCCATGACAAATGCTTCATTGCAACTGCTTGAACTGAGTTTTTCATTGAGCCATAATTTTATTGACTTTCAAAGCTCCTCTACCGCTCTGAGTGTATCAAAGACTGTTCCAAGCTCCACGGCCCTTATGCATCTTTGGCAGTTACTCGTTTCAGCCGACAGCAAGGTCATGAAATCTGTCGCTGGTAAATTCAACACATTCTCATGAAGCTAGTCAGGATTCCACTTGGATTGTGTTTGATCGTTATCGGGAGGAATCTTCTTTGTTGAACTTGACAATGAATGCACATGCTATCTTTACTTACCAAAAAGCGAGATGGATGGGGGCTCTCATATGTATATGAAGTAGGGCCATATGTGTGCAGAATCATATATTGTGTCTACCAACAGATTCAGTAAGATCTACTTTTGACGCGTGGAGAACGAGAAAATTGCCTGTGGTTTTGTGTAATCATATACTCCTTGTAACGGAACAACTTGTGATTGGTTTAAGAGCGTTGGCCCTTGGACCGGCTAAATTCATGGTTGGGGTTTCAGTTGTGAAGGTCATAGGACACTGATTTTTACCAAACCAGTCCCGCGCAGAAAATCCTAATTGCTTACCCCCTTCATCCTTTTTGCATTTTCTGTTACTGGCCGACTTCTGTAAAGATCTACTAACTGTATGACCTAAATTAGCCAAAGAGTCCTAGTAAGAACCTAATAGGCTCTGAATTTATTCAAAAAAAGCATACTGTAGGGTGAGGTAATATATCAAATCGAAACAATATTAGGAGTGCTAAAACTGCTCGGGTCAAGATTAAGATTGGCGACTTGAACGGTATTAGCATCGTGATTGACGACAACGTAAATGTGTTGCAAGAAGTACGAACCAATCACGTTAAAGCCGGGCAAACGAGCATCTTGAACGGCCATACCACAGTGAGTAGCGTTGTACTTAACTGGCAAAGGGAAGTCAACCTTGACACCATTGAAATTGTAAGTGATGTTTTGCTTCAAATTGCAATCAACCAAACGAACACCACCGGGTGCTTTACCAACTTGAGGAATGTTAAGAGCTTCAATCACGTCAGTGGGAAGGAACGAAAGGGTGCTACCAGTGTCGAAGAAAACACTGATGGGGTCACGATACTTGGTGCCGTTGAATCTCAAGTCATCAACAAGGGCAGAGTCATACTTTTCGATGGTTTTGTTTTGGTTGGGCTTAAGGGTGGCCAATCTACCAGAAATCTTGGCCAAGTCCTTACCTCCAAAAGTGAAGGTCTTGTGAGCCAATGAGTACCCATAACCATTGACATTGATCAATCCTTGGTCCTTCAATTGTTGAGGGAAGTTAGGGTAAGGTTCTCCACCGCCCAACACAGCACCTTCACTCGCCATCTTACCAACCCCTAACATGTTGGGTTGAGAGAGTGGGGGGATTGTAACCAACGCTAAGTTAACGTCGGAGACAGTCACATTTAAAGACTCATATTTCCCGTTGTTGTACTCGGTAAATTCGACATCAGCAGTTCCAAAAGGTCCATTGATCTTTCTACCATCACCATAGGTAAGCAGGAAATTCTTGCCGGAAGGGTGGAAAAATGTTTGAGTGGTATTAGGCTTGAAGTCAAGCGAATTGAACCAGAAATCGGCTGAACCAGTATCTACGATCGAGTAGACATCCTGGCCACCAATTCTGAAGAAAACGGCGTGCATGTTGGAATTCATGAGGGGCCCAAACATGCTGTCATCAACGTACTTGGCCGGTAAACCCGTCCGTCTTAACTTTTGATTGGGGCCTCTCTTTTTTTCAGCAACATGGAAAGAAAGATAACCCTTGCTCTTGAATTTGTCCTTGTTTTTGTTCTTGGGAGGAGCAGCCCCCTCAACAATAGTTGACAAAGACAAGGCAACAGTAAGAAGTGATTGGAAGGAAACCATTTAATTGTGGATTTGTCGTGGAATTTGGTCTATCTTATATACATTGACACGCCTAAAACGAAATTATGATTTTATCGTGCATATTTTACCTGTATTAAGGAATCGGCAAGTCGTGGTTGTGACGCCTAGTACCTGCTTATAAAATTTGGCGGCAACACTATATTAAGTAGACATTACATGAAGAGATCCCACTCATGTCCTACCTCTGGGCAACTAGGGATTCCCCTTACTAGTGGGCTTCTCTACCAATAGTTCTCTGCGAGGGTTCCCATCTAGAGGAGGTGGCGAGCGTTTCAATTACAGCAATGCAAAGTGGGTTAAACCCCCACGTGAAGTATTTAGTATAATTCCGAAGATCAAAGTGGAATATTTACGATCCCAGCCCCGACGGCCCGACCCTGGCGTCACCATCCCATGGGTTCTGTCTCATTGGTAATAACCCAATATGGGGATATGGTGTATTACTCACAGTGTGGGCATCAACGGTAAGTTCCCAACACGCCTAGAGAATCTTATCATTTCAAAGTACAATAGGCTGTTTGGTTTTGTGCTGCAACCATATTAGTGAACATTAAAAACGTTCGATAGACATTGGGGTGTCAGATATGCACCGTGGGGAAAATTTGCGACCTTACTCCCCTGACAAGCCAATAAAGGCATTGCCGATTGAAGAAAGCTACGTTCTTTTTTCTTGGTTGCAGTGATGGTAATTTTAAGAGCGCAAATGCTTCGGCAGGCTCGTGCGCCTATGTCCATTTCTCTGAAGCTTGTTGAGGCAGTGTCACCGTTGTTTGTAGTTTGATTCAATTGTTAGTTTACCAATTATCTCGGTGAGAGACATTCTTCTTTCGGAAATTCTGCTATGCTCATGTTAACGAAACCGCCTGTGAAAACCATGAAAAAACCCAGTAAGGTACGCGATTTGCTGTTTCCGGTGCAGCCTGTACAGAAGGAAATATGATTGTTTTGACGTGCCTCCACACCGGCCCTGGGTGATGTCACCTCGTTTCATGGCTTGGAAGTTTTCGTAATTGGGGGGGGTTTCACCATTTAGATGTAAGGTCTGCCTTGCTCTTATTTATAATTATTTGCTAACTTTATTTTCGCTAAACCGAGATGATCTATACTTGAGGATGGTAGAAACGACGAACCTTTCATCTGGCACTAAAAAAAAGATTGGCGACATTATACCCCATCGACGAGGTGGGGCAAATGAATTAAATCTGAGGCGGGACGTCATTTCGTATATTCCTATTCCAGTAGTTATCACTGGATCGACCAACTTCGGGATATTTGCGCTTGATAGGATTTTTTTCGGAGTCTTGTTGTGAAAATCCGAAAGGCGGCAGCTATGAAACGGATCACCTTTTTGGCACAATGTCTATTTTGACGATGATCAGAACGCCATTTGTACCGTCGTGGCGTCTATAAATCTATTTACATTTCATTTTGTTCTAGTCAACACTGAATTAGTTAAAAATTCAAGGGCCGAGCGAGCGTCCGATTCTGGCAATGCCCGCAAGTTACCCAAGGCAAGATGGCAGTAATCTTCGGCCATCTTACGGGTTTGTTCCAACCCTTGGCATTCCTTAACGGCGTCTCTGGCTGCTTCAACGTCGCCAGGTTCACTGAATTTTCGGCCAATCATTTCTCCCAATTCGGGGCGTTGCTTCCATGCAAATAAAATGGGGGCGGTAGCCAACCCCAACTTAAGGTCGGCTTGGGAAGGCTTGCCGATGGCAGCATCACTCAGGGTATAGTCCAACATGTCATCGACAATTTGGAAGCACAACCCCAAGTTACGACCAAACTGGTAACATTGTTCAATAACAGGGTCTTGAGCTCCCAGAAGCACTGCCGCCGCTCGACTCAGCTTCAGCATGAGTGAAGCAGTCTTTAGATAGGTTTTATGGAGGTAATATTCAAATGCGGCATTGACGTTGGTGGTATGATCAATATCTTGAGGCGACTCCACCTTGAATTCATGCATTTTGGTGGGGACCTTACCTGTGGGGGCGGGGATAACCTTGTTTTCGCCGTCATTGTTGATTTTGTTTTGATCGGGACTCATTACTGTGTTTTTCAATTGCATGAATTCCCCTTCCACCAAGTTGGCGATGGTGGTAGACAACAACTCGATTACTTCGGGGTTTCTCAACCGAGCGATGGCCACCGATGCTCTCCCAAGCAAAAAGTCCCCTGCCAATACTGCCATTTTGTTGGTAAAGGCGATGTTGCCCAGGGGCCGACCCCGGCGAGAGTCGGCTAAATCAATGACATCATCATGGAGCAAACTGGCAGTATGGATCATTTCCACAATTTCCGCCAAACGTCTTTGCTTGGGCAAGATGCCATTTTCAGCATCAAATTGAGGCAATCGGTCCATTGGCTTCAGCAACGGGTCCAAGATTACCCTTGGGTTGATACCATGCAATACTGCCAATGGTGAGATCAGGTCATCGACACTCTTTCCAGCAATCAGCGTCTTGGTTGGCGTTCCCTTAAAGTGGGGCTGGTCCACAACATCACAGGTATCAATCGCAATTCGGTTACGTTGTTCCACGGGAATATTCCCGAGAGCTTTGGAAAGCAACAACACGATCAATGGACGAACATTCTTTCCCTCAGCTTCAAAGTAATACAGCGACATTCTATTAAGAGTGGGGTGACCCAGGCCAATCAACTGAGCGATCAGTTTGGCCAAATTCAGCATTTCATTGGAAACGATGGAGAAGGGGTCAGAGAACCGGGCCTGCGATGATGGCTGAACCAATTTTTCGGCAGTTTCCACGGCGGTCTTGAAGCTCAGGGCTTGTGCCAGTCTAGCGGCCACTGTACTCTGACACCGGAGAAGCCGAAGCATGTTGCCGAAGTTTGAGATGGAGTGTTGGTGCGCATTTTTCACTCGTGCCCCCCTCGGACTACAGTGGTAGTTGCGATGGTGATTGGAGTCACTAGGGCAATGGCGTTGATTGTTTGGAAATGGGTTGGTATAGGGGAGTAGTAGTAGTGGAGTAGGGTCTTACGGTTGTTTGGGGGTGATTCGGACGTCAGGGTTGTAAATTAACTTTGGATTGATTTTGATTGGGGCAACGACGGCTCAATAGGGATTCATTGAAGAGGTGAGGATATGGAGAATGTAAACGCCGTCCCTTTGTTTATTATCTTAATAACATTCTGTTCATTCAATGATGGTGGTGACGTGCAAAGAACTCATTCAAAATTTACAAATATTTTGAAAATTTTGATACCAGACACTAACTTGATCAGATGATCAAATTGTTTCCAATTCATCCAGTTTAAATGTCCGATTGTCTAAATTTCAATCTCTTTGCACATATATAATGTTTGGAAACTTCTAACCAATTATCACCTACTACGCCTGAACGGCTGATACCGATACTGGACATGCACCTCAACTGTGGAGTGCTGCTAGCGGTAAATAGCCACATGCCACAATAGAAAACGCCGTGATGGTGTTAGATCGAAGGGTACTGGTGGTGTCATCACAACCCACCCCCCAAATCTTGGCCAAATATGCCATTGGTTGTTTTTAAGTGATAACTGTGTTTGATCCGAGATGCCAGGAATACGGCTGGTGCTGAGTCATGAGCAGTGGAGGCATCATGTACCAGTGGACACGGCGGAACCGGCCCGTTCTCGACGGTGCGTCCCCGAGTAATACCCAACCCTCACCCCCAGCAAAGAGTGGGGGGCAATGACTTCTAATCAATAAACTAAAGTATATCTGCAGTTTGACCCCCAAGACAATAGCCCCCAACCGTTACCGTTTCCCGAGATATCGCCGTACTTGGATTACGAGCACAAATCACGTGAGATGATGAGTTAGCATTATCAGTAAGGTCGATGCATTAGTGAAATGCATCGCGGGCGGGATTGAGTCAAATGCTAATTAAAGTAATATAAATATCAGATGGCTCCATCGCCATTGTTTTTTAGTTAACAATAATGTCGATTTACTTTAAACGATTAAAGTGGGGGTTTTTACCCCAAAGAAGACTCGTCGATGAAGATGTGATTGAAGTCGATCTGGACGATAAACCAGTGACTCGGGCTGAAGCCATGTCCAAGATCGATGAAGAACCAGAAGAACTTGAATATCGCGACGAAAAAGGTCGCCCTTGGTGGAAGTTTTTTGATGAGTATGAATATCGGGTGCTGAAAAAGACCAAGAAGAATCGGAAGTGGTATAAATGGTTCCATGATGATGATACTCCCGAGGAAAGGCGTTTAATTACCAAGATTGATATTCTCTTGACGTTTTACTCATTGATGGCCTATCTCATCAAGTATTTGGATCAAGCCAATTTGAATTCGGCGTATATTGGTGGGTTAAAGGAAGGTATTGGTATGAAGGGTAATGATTTGGTCAATACTCAGGCGATGTTTTCAGTGGGGAACATTGTGTTTCAACTTCCTTTCCTTTACATTTTGTACGCCTGGCCCATGAATTACGTTTTGCCTGGTTTGGATTTCATCTGGTCCTTCCTCACCATTTGTACTTGTCGAGTAACTTCGGTCAAGGGATTAAAGGCGATTCGATTCTTCATTGGTGCCGCCGAAGCTCCATCATACTTGGCTTACCACGCATTGTTTGCCCTGTGGTATAAGCTGAGTACGGCTGAAGTTTCTCGTCGGGCCGGGTTTTATTATCTCGGTCAATACCTTGGTCTTTTGACGTCAGGGTTGATTGCGGGGGCCATTGAACGTCATTTGGATGGGGTCAATGGTTACGCCGCCTGGCAATGGATTTTCATTATTGATGGTATCGTGTCGTTCTTTGTTGGTCTCCTTGGTTTCTACATGATCCCAGGTACCCCCACTGATTGCTACAGTATCTTCTTAACTGATGATGATATTAGAGTGGCTCGGAAGCGGATGAAGGATGATGGTAAGGACGCTCCTCCTCAAAAGGATGCTGGGAAAGCTATTTTCAACCTCAAGCTCTGGAAAGATATTTTCAGCTCGTGGCATGTCTACGTGCTTTCGTTGTGGAACATCTTTTGCTGGAACAATAATAACGGTACCTCTGGGGCATACTCGCTTTGGCTCAAGTCCCTCACTCATAGTGACGGAACCCCTCGGTTCACAAAAGGGACTTTGCAAGATTACACCGCCATTACTCCTGCTCTTGGTCTTGGTTATTTAATCATCACTTCGTGCGTGGCTGATTTATTCAATTCTCGGTGGGGGGCCATTGCCTTTTCCCAAGTTTTCAATATCTTAGGGAATGTGCTCTTGGCAGTATGGCATATCCCCGAGGGGGCAAAATGGTTCGCCTTCTGTTTACAATACTTTGGTTGGGCGATGGCCCCAGCATTGTATTCATGGCAAGGGGATATTGTCCGGTTTGATGCGGTTCAAAGAAATATTTGTCTCATTATTATGAACATTATGGCACAACAGCTGACGGCTTGGATCTCAGTGTTGGTATGGAAAACAGTGGAAGCTCCCCGTTTCCTCAAGGGTTACACCTTCACCGCCTGCGCTGCCTTTTGCTTGGTGGTATGGACATTCTACGTGCTTTACCTTTACAAGAAGCAAGAACGGGCAAATGCTAGGGCCAATGGGATTGTCTTGTACAACTCTGATGACCCTGATACCATGCAAGGCTTGGATATTGACACTCTGTCCTCGGAATCAATCAGATCGACCGAAAAGGCGCCTGAAAAGCATACCGAAACCGTACTCGAAAAGGATTCTGATCTGAATTAACCCTTGTTTACTAATATTCAACATTTAATGACTCATGACCAAGAATTTCCACCAGTTCAACAATGGTAGACCTAAATAATTAATAGCATGCAATAATTGAACCACAGTATTTTACCTACAGACCATCGGTCCATCGTTCCCCACATTAGCGCTTCCGAATTATAAATGCCACAATCATCGCCAGTAACCCAATATCTAAGATCTTGCATCAATTTCAGGAGATTTTGAAATTCCCAATTGAATATTTACTTGGGATGTGGGCTGCAAGCCATGGATGCTACGAAGTAATTGGTAGTAATCACTTCAATGATCTAATGTAACATCAACTTTATTTATTACCTGGCAACTGATATAGGGACATTATGTCTAGTTACAATTAATTTAACATGATGATTGATAAGGTGACTTCATGAGCGCCACAGTTGATAACCAACAGCGCATGCAGATATTGCAATATAATCGTTAAATGAGGCAAGCATTGCAATTTAAAAAGGGAATGAAGAATGAAGCTTACACATCATGTCGACTTACTACAAGAGATTAAAGTGGGGCTTCTTACCTCAGCGGCGGATCGTCGATGAAGATGGAGAAGTACCTCAGGAATCAGGCATCAGTGCCGAAAAAAACAAGGCTGTTAAATCAGAGGATCAGACTAAGGAACTTGAGTATAGGGATGAAAATGGCCGTCCTTGGTGGAAATTTTTTGATGAATATGAATATCGAGTGCTGAAAAAGACCAAAAGTGGACGGAAATGGTACAAATGGTTCCATGATAATGATACCCCTGAGGAAAGGCGATTGATAACAAAAATTGATATTCTCTTAACTTTTTACTCATTAGTGGCCTATCTCATCAAATACTTAGACCAAGCGAATTTGAATTCGGCATATATCGGAGGGTTAAAAGAGGGCATTGGCATGAAGGGAAATGATCTTGTGAATACTCAAGCCATGTTCTCAGTGGGAAACATTGTGTTTCAAATCCCCTTTCTTTACATTTTGTACGCGTGGCCACTTAATTACGTCTTGCCGGGGTTGGATCTTATCTGGTCGATTCTTACTATTTGCACTTACCGAGTAACTTCGGTAAAGGGGTTGAAAGCCATTCGATTCTTTATTGGTGCCGCCGAAGCTCCTTCATATGTTGCATATCATGCATTGTTTGCCCTGTGGTATAAGCTGAGTACGGCAGAAGTTGTCCGGAGAGGTGGTTTCTACTATTTCGGTCAATACCTTGGTCTCTTAACCTCTGGGTTAATCTCAGGTGCAATTGAGCGACACCTAGATGGATACAACGGGTTGAAGGCCTGGCAGTGGATCTTCATCATAGACGGGGTGGTTTCAGCATTTGTTGGAGTTGTCGGATTTTATGTTATTCCAGGTACTCCCACTGATTGTTACAGTATTTTTTTGACTGATGATGATATTAGGGTGGCTCGCAAAAGAATGAAGGATGATGGTAAGGATGCCCCACCTCAAAAGGATGCAGGGAAGGCCATATTTAACGTTAAAGTTTGGAAGGAGATTTTTTCTTCGTGGCAAGTCTATGTCCTATCCATTTGGAACATCTTCTTATGGAATAACAGCAACGGGACTTCAGGTGCTTACTCCCTTTGGCTCAAATCATTGACCAATAGTGATGGGTCGCCTAGATTTTCTCAAGGTTCTTTACAAGATCATACAGCAATTACCCCTGCTCTAGGAATTGGCTACTTGATTATCACATCGTCTATTGCCGATTTATTTAAATCAAGGTGGGGCGCAATTGCCTTCTCCCAGACGTTTAACATGCTTGGTAACATTCTATTGGCAGTTTGGAATATTCCTGAAGGTGGCAAGTGGTTTGCTTTCTGTTTGCAATACTTTGGTTGGGCAATGTCCCCCACTCTATATTCGTGGCAAGGGGATATCGTTCGGTTCGATGCCGTTCAACGGAACATTTGCCTCATTGTAATGAACATTATGGGTCAGCAACTGAGTGCTTGGATCTCAGTGTTGGTTTGGAAAACGGTTGAAGCGCCACGGTATCTCAAGGGTTACTCCTTTACAGCCTGTGCTGCTTTTAGTATGATATTATGGACATTTGTTGTCTTGTACTTTTACAAAAGGCAAGAGCGAGCAAATTCCAAATATAATGGAATTATATTATACAATTCCAGCAACCAGGAATCAGGAATGGCCGAAAATAAACCTCATTCTTCTAAATCATTAGGGGAAAAGGAACCCAAATATTTTGAGACTGCTGTTGAAACAGATGACTCAGATTTGAACTAAACAAATGCAAGCTATAATAAATGAATTCTTGTTAATGCATCAATATTTACCGACCACTTCAGAGCCCAATCACCGATTCTAATCAGCAAACAAAGTGATTATAAATAGGAACCACGTTCATTCATCGAGGGCTTGACTACAACCAATTAGTTTAGAAGTCATATGTCACTTACACGGAGAATCAGTTTTAATGTGTTAAAATTTATAAGAATGAAATGGTAATTGAACGGTGGAGGGTTTCTTGATCACCACATAAAAAATGAATACCATGGCAACCACAGAAACTAGGCTTCTCACGCTTGTCAAAACTTGAACTTGCTGTAAGAAACCAGCAATTAATCGATCTTTTGGTAGCCGGTGTTGACGTATCGGCTATTGGCGGTTATGTGCTCAGCGAACAAGCACAAACTTGGTTTGCACAAATTAATGGGCAAGCACTCGCAAAGTAAAGATTTTACGGATGATTTTTCATTTATTGCTTGTAATACTCAAAGGGGGTTGTAAGGTTTGTAACAATCTTCCCTAATAACCAGCTCTCTTCCCATCCACAAAACCATGAGACATTCAATCAAAAGATCGACCAAGCTGTTTTATTAGAACATTGGGATGCAACAGTAGTATATCATTTGATCCTTATTACCTCCATCGAGATAACGGGAAGTCACCCCTATCCTTACAGAAGCATCCATCCATTAGTAATTCTTGAAATTGCTAATGCGACCATGACTAAGAAATGAAGAGACAGGAGATCAATCTGAAACCATCTGGGGACACTAACATGTGACTGCAGTTGGCCAGAATTAATCATAGGCCACACGCAAACATGGCTAACAATTAGCTTTTGTGTATTATATTGTTAACCTTTTTAAGGATGACCTCCTAGTACGTGGCGGATCTAACTTTACCCGCCAGGCGATTGACACAAAAGGCAGACTAAAATTAAGTGCCAGTGGAAAATTCAACTTTGTAAGATTCAGTGATTTGGGGAAGCCAAGGATTTCCACAGGTGTAGTAGAGCAATTTGTCATGAAGTAAAGATCTATGTATTTCTCTTTCAATGGAGAGATAACTATATATAGCTTTTAGCTAGGCCAGGATTGCTATTGTGTATTGGCTGGTGAGTTACTTGGTCAATAAGAATATTATCTGAAACATTGAGAATTTCTGAGTGCTTGCGCTAAGTTTTCCAAAATTAGAATTTACAAGGAAAAGAGCACACCGACAGAATCTCTTTACTGGGATCATTCTTTAAGAAACCTACTGGTAACGATGTGTAGCCCTCAAATATACCTCTGGGCTTTGGGGAGTTTTGTGTACGTTTCACGTCCAACTTTCAAGTACTCCTCAATCTATGCATCGACTTTAATTGAGGGTGAGCACTGTATCATAATGCATGAAATATCTTGACATCTTTTGATGGCGGGATCATTACTGTTTTCGTACCTATAAAAAGATAATTAATGCACCCCAGTTTAAAAATACCTAAAAAGTCAGCAGCTGTCTTATTGTCTCCATATCGTTATCTTGCTGAGTCGGTCAGGTTAAATTCAGATTGAACTGAATGTTGCTTTTCAATATACAATAAGCATGGAGGCAGGGCACCTTGTTGCAATCTGCCTGTCCAGCGATTGTGTGGCCAACAGAAGGACCTTATCAAATGAGGACATCATGTGCAAAGAAACGTTAATGTATATTTCAAATAGTTAGGAATACGGCATTTGTGCTCTTTGCGATGATGGCCTCTGGCGCCTGTTCAATAATCTTTAAATCCACAGAAGTGCGCTTTATCGCCTCCATGCATTTTGACAACTGATAATTGAGCCCACGTTTAGACATTTAGCCAGGTACAAAATTGACGACAATAGCGGATAAACCTACCATAGTAGCTTGAAATCTCTTGGTAGGGCAATAATAACCTTGAAAATCAAATACGACTAATGAGGTGAGACATTTTTACATGCCGGCGAAGATAACTAATTATCCGGAATTCTTTAGCGAAGATAATACGTTGCTCATCTTCCGGCATTGTGCTCATTAAGCTGAAATCGTTACCGGCTTTGTAAGGAATTATGGTAATGGTACATGTTGAACAATACAATCTCTGAGTTTATTCAGGGAATTGATTTGCCAAAGTAGACGAAACTGTGGCAACTAAAATGTTTATCACAATAGGGTAATCAAGTAGCACCATGGAATTCGTATATTGGGACTCGTTTTCGGTTAACTTTGATCCATGGACACAGATTAACTCAGGACGTATATAAATACCAACTATGAACTGACTGAACCAACAATGACTTCTTCCATTAACAAGTCGAAGTGGTGGTTTATTCCAAAAAGACGGATTGTCGATGAAGACGATGTTGACACTAATCACTATGATTCGACCTCCAATGATGACAATGAAGTAATCCCATTGAATAAAACCACGGAACTTGAATATCGCGACGAGAAGGATCGTCCTTGGTGGAGGTTTTTTGACGAGTTTGAATATCGAGTCCAAAAAAAGTCCAGAAAGCAAAGGAAGTCTTACAAGTGGTTCCACGACGATGACACCGTTGCTGAAAAAAAGTTATTAACCAAAATTGATATTCTTCTTACCTTCTACTCCCTCGTTGCATACCTTATCAGATACTTGGACCAATCCAATATTACAAATGCTTACATCGGAGGGTTGAAGGAGTCTCTTGATTTGAAAGGTAATGATTTGATTGAAATCCAAATGCTCCTTGTTGCCGGTCATGTTATTTTTATGATACCTTTCCTATATATCTTATATGCTTGGCCATTGAGTTATGTTTTGCCAACTTTGGATCTTTTTTGGTCTGTTCTAACAGTTTGTACATACAAAGTGACAAATGTTCAGGGACTAAAGGCAATTAGATTCTTTGTAGGGGCTTGCGAAGCCCCAGCATACTTGGCATATTTTTATTTGTTTGGGCTGTGGTATAAGCTGAGTACAGGGGAAGTTGCCAGAAGAGCAGGTGTATTCTATATTGGACAATTTCTTGGTCTTTTGACCTCTGGGTTAATCTCGGGGGCGATTGAGCGTCATTTGGATGGATATAATGGCTTAGATGCCTGGCAGTGGATTTTTATTATTGATGGAATTGTATCAGCATTTGTTGGTATAATTGGTTTCTTCATCCTTCCAGGAACTCCTGCAGATTGTTACAGCATTTGGTTAACAGATGATGATATCAGAGTTGCCCGAAAGAGAATGAAAGATGATGGGAAAGACATACACTCCCAAAAGGATGCTGTCAAATTAGTTTTCAACAAAAAGCTTTGGATTGACACTTTAACTTCTTGGAAGCTTTATGTTATTATCCTCTGGAATGTTTTCCATTGGAACAGTAGTAATACTGCTTCTGGAGCTTATTCACTCTGGCTTAAAACCCTTAAAAAGAGCGATGGTACCCCGCTTTATAATAAAGGTCAATTACAAGACTACACCTCCATACCTGCGGCCCTCGGCATTGGATACATGATTATCGCTACTTCCTTTTCTGATTTAGTGGGACTTCGTTGGGTTGTGGTGGTGGTTGGAGAATTGTTCAATATTGTTTGTAATACTCTATTGGCAGTCTGGGATATTCCAAAAGCAGCCAAGTGGTATGCTTGGTGTACTCAATACACAGCGTATGCCCTGAGTCCAGTTGTATATTCATGGCAAGGGGATATCTGTCGGGCTGATGTGGTACAGCGAAGTATTGGTCTAATCTTCATGGCAATGATCCCTGAATCAGTACAAGCGTGGCTTTCGATATTGGTCTGGAAAACTGTTGAATCACCAAGATTTCTCAAGGGGTACATTACATGTGCTGTTTTTGGCTTTTGCTCTATCGTAATGACATTTATTGTGCTTTATTTTTACAAGCGACAAGAACGTCAAAATGCTCTATCCAACGGCATTGTTTTGTACAACTCCGATGACCCAGACTCGATGAAGTTTGGTACCACTGTCAATATTCCTAGTAGTGGTGAGTCCATTAAACTGTTGCCTGAAGAAGACAAAAACAAGATTAACATGGAAAAGATAAGAGTGGATAGTGTTGGGTCAGATTTATCCCAACAGTAGACAACAATTTTAAACATTAAATTAAGTTAGCAATTAAATGAAAGCAGAGCCCTGATAATTTTCAATGTAGCATAATGGTTTTTCCAACTCAACTTCCAAGTATTACTTTGTACAAACCATTATCTACGATGAAAAATTTGGGTTCCTTTTCTGATAATGAACGCTATGCAACATCGCGTTCCAACTCATGCTACAAATGCCATCGGCTCAGGACATGTAACCACCGAAGATGTTCCTCCTAGATCCTCAATCATTTGATGGCCTGCACACGCTGTAAGTCACATGTCCACGGCGCATGTGATGAATCATACTTCTTTGCATGAGAACGCCAACCACGGTCCTGCACCGGAAATCTTTATCTAAGCCAATCAAAATAAAGTTTATTGTCATCAACAATAAAAGAAAGGGAGTCCCAAACCAATAAATTAATTGGAATTGACCCACAACCCATGTAGTATGGTATTATTCAAAATCACACCTATTTCATCAACCAGTCAAACCACTACCATCTCCCCGAGTTGCATTGGTTCCTCTGACTCACTTCGGCACTGTGTGCGCCTACAGCCATAAAAAATCTGGGGAAGTGAAAATTTAGCAAATAACCACCACCATGTCGAACATGCTTAGAGCTCGTCGAATGCTTGCCACCCGGGCATTTGACGTTCCTTCGGAATATGTCCTGAGAACTCCTCCCTACCAAAAGTTGTTAACCAAGCTTGGACAGGTTCAACAGCAATTACCCAATGCTAAATTGACTCTTGCCGAAAAGATTTTATATTCCCATTTGGTCAATCCTGAAGAACTGTTGGCCGGTGCCACCAATGTGGGTGACATTAGAGGTACCAGATATCTCAAGCTAAACCCCGACCGGGTTGCCATGCAAGACGCTCTGGCGCAAATGGCCCTTTTGCAGTTTATGACTTGTGGTATGAAGGAGACCGCGGTCCCTGCTTCTATTCACTGTGATCACTTGATTGTGGGTAAGGAAGGGGCTGAAGATGATTTAAAGGCGTCGATCGCTACCAACAAGGAAGTGTTTGACTTTTTACAACTGTGTGGCGAAAAATATGGCATCCAATTCTGGGGTCCCGGTTCGGGGATTATTCACCAAATTGTACTTGAAAACTTTTCTGTCCCTGGGTTGATGATGTTGGGTACTGACTCCCACACTCCTAATGCCGGGGGATTGGGCGCCATTGCTATTGGGGTTGGTGGTGCCGATGCTGTTGATGCTCTTACCGGCACTCCATGGGAATTGAAAGCCCCTAAAGTGCTCGGGGTTAAGTTAACTGGTCAGTTATCCGGCTGGTCTTCGCCCAAGGACGTCATCACCACCCTTGCTGGCATTTTAACCGTTAGAGGGGGTACCGGCTACATTGTCGAATACTTTGGTGAAGGGGTGGAGTCATTGTCGTGTACTGGGATGGCCACCATTTGTAATATGGGGGCAGAAATTGGTGCCACCACCTCTACTTTCCCCTATCAAGAAGCTCACAAGCGGTACCTTGTTCAAACTGGGCGGGGCCCTATCGCTGAAGCTGCTGACGCCGCCAAGGCTGCTGGTTTCCTTAGTGCTGACGCTGGGGCTGAATATGACAAGGTGGTTGAGATTAACTTGTCCGAACTTGAACCTCACGTTAACGGGCCGTTCACCCCTGACTTGTCCACCCCTATTTCCAAGTTTGGCACCACTGCCGCTAAGGAAGGATGGCCCCTGACCGTTCTGGCCGGGTTGATTGGTTCTTGTACCAATTCTTCTTACCAAGATATGTCTCGGGCGGCTCTGATTGTCCGCCAAGCGTCTGCTGCTGGCCTTAAGCCAAAGATTCCCTTCTTTGTCACCCCGGGGTCGGAATTGATCAGAGCTACCATTGAAAGAGATGGTTTGGTCAAAACTTTTGAAGACAATGGTGCCGTGGTTCTTGCCAATGCTTGTGGTCCCTGTATTGGTCAATGGGACCGTACTGATGTTGACAAGAATCTGACCGAAGAAAATGCCATTTTCACTTCGTTTAATCGGAATTTCAGAGCGAGAAATGATGGTAACAGAAACACCATGAACTTTTTGACTTCGCCTGATGTGGTCACTGCGATGATCTACTCGGGTGACATGAACTTTAATCCTGTCACCGATTCTATCAAGAAGGAAGATGGTACCGAGTTTAAGTTTGACGCTCCCAAGGGGGACGAATTGCCCAGCGATGGTTTCATCAAGGGACGCTCCGAATTCTACCCCCACCCTCTGCCCCAACCTAAGCCTGAAACTAAGGTCAATGTTCTGCCCACTTCTGACCGGTTACAATTGTTAGAACCTTTTGCTCCTTGGAACGGCAAAGAACTTGAAACCACCGTGTTACTCAAGGTCGAAGGGAAGTGTACTACTGATCATATTTCCGCTGCCGGGATTTGGTTGAAGTACAAGGGGCACTTGGAAAACATCTCTAACAATACTCTCATTGGTGCCGTCAACAAGGAAACTGGAGAAGTCAACCGAGCTTATGATTTGGATGGCACTGGCTATGGGATTCCTGAACTTATGATCAAGTGGAATAACGAAAACCGCCCTTGGGTTGTGGTTGCGGAACACAATTATGGTGAAGGTTCTGCTAGAGAACACGCTGCCTTGTCTCCTAGATTCTTGGGCGGTCAAATCATTCTTGTGAAGCTGTTTGCTCGGATTCACGAAACCAACTTGAAGAAACAAGGGATGTTGCCTCTTACTTTTGCCAATGAATCCGACTATGATAAGATCTCCTCCGGCGATAAGTTAGAAACTGTGAACTTGAGGGACATGTTAGCAAAGGGAGGCGACAATGGGGGTGAAATCACTGTCAAGGTTACCAAACGCGACGGGTCGTCGTTTGACATCCAGTGTAAGCATACCATGTCCAAGGACCAAGTTGAGTTCTTCAAGGCAGGATCAGCAATTAATTTCATTGGTAACCAAAAGAAGTAGGGAGTATGAGAATATCAATTATAGAACAATACATTCACAGGGTAACTGAAAATTAGAAAGATCACTGTCTATCATTAGCATTGTAATGACAAGTTGCAACACGCAACTCAACAGAGTGAAAACATATAGATGGAAATGTGTCATCATCACTGACAAGTGCATTGTGACCGCCAAATGTAAACTCCAAATTCAAGAAATTTACTTTACCATTGATTAAGTGGACAACCCCAATTTTGAAGTGTCTACCTGGCAGAAGCCAATTAGGCTTAATACTAAGGTGATAACAATCAGAGAATTAGATTGCCCTGGCCCATTATACCCTTTCGTGTCTGCTAGAGTCATTGATTCCGTCAATTCAAAAGTTGTAGTCTACACTATCTAATTATGGCTTTTATTACCAACCACAACACCGCTCCCTTTGGCGGTTCCAGAAAATATGCTCTAATCAGCATTTTTGTTGATTATTTTAGTATCATTTTGGAGAGTGTCTACCATATGCCGGTCTCTGAAATTACAACTGCAAACTAAAAGCCGTAGTATTATCACGACGCTTCCCAATTTGCTATATCTTTGGAACACAAAACCTACTTAGGAACACCTATCGATTAATAGTTTGACACTACCATGATATTTTCAACTTGTGTGCTTGTCATTTTTGTCAATGTTTTCATGACCCTGTCAAGTGATAACTCCTTAAAATTTTTCAGGGATGACAAGATTCCATAAGGAGGCCCTAATACAACACAACATGATGTTACACATAAGTCACTATTGCATTGCTGCAAAACTATTGATTCCTAAGGACAAGCTCAGGAAGCACTGAAGCGCAAATGGTTTAGTGGTAAAATCCAACGTTGCCATCGTTGGGCCCCCGGTTCGATTCCGGGTTTGCGCATTCTTTTTTAGGGTTAAAGCGTTAAACGGTCAATGGCAAGCTTGATCGACCAACGATTTCCATATTTGTTTTTGATTAACTATATGGCTTGTGTATACTTACAATTATCCCGACATCTGCACCTGTTACGCTTGTTCAACCGGATTACAAAATACATTACTATTCAAAGGGAAAGGTTACCGAATGCGATGCTCCTTTCACAAATGCACAGGATTGCATCTCCATTTTTGGCACCTCTGATTCAGGCCGAACATCAAAATCAAAAATATCCATAGGTACCGATAATGTGGTGCAGGCGTTAGGTACATCAACCACACCGCTAATATGACCCTCAATTGGAGCACAACTTAAGAGCATATAAATTTGATAATCGTTATAGCCATACCTGCGCAAATAACAAATTGCACGGATACAGGCTTGGCGATAAGCAGTGGTGGCACAAAGATACTTCTGCTCACCATGTTCGTCAACGGAAAACCCTTCAAATGTCAAGTATCTGCTTGGACCGTATTGTGTAGGTACATCACCGGCAATAAACATTGGACTTTTCAACGACAACTTGTCAACACCTCCTTTAATAATTTGAAATTGACAGGTAATAACCCCAGCCATCTCAATTGCACCACAGAATGAAATTTCACCATCTCCTTGGCTGAAATGAAGATCTCCAACCGAGAATTTTGCTCCAGGGACGTAAACTGGGAAGTAGCACTTCAGCCCTCGACTGAGATTCTTAATGTCACAGTTTCCCCCATTTTCTGGCCTTCCGGGAATAGTTCGAGCCCCTTCCAAAGCAATCTTTTCCAAAACACTCCCCAGAGCCAGACCTCCATGGGCATTGATCGGGTTGGGTAGTTCCGCCACCGCAGTTGCGAATTGGCTTTGGATTTCAGACTTTAACTTCCCTTCTCTTGTTGTCCATTGCTTCAAAACTTCGGCGGAAGGAGCAGTCCCCATGATCCCGGGATGGATTAGCCCACTGAATTTGACCCGAGGCACGTGTCTCAGAGTAGCATGGATCCCTTCAAAATCCCAGATCGTCTTTGCTGCTTCGGGATAAAACCGATCAAGAAAACCGCCGCCATTTTCAATGTGAAATATTCCACCATATCCCCAAGGTTGTCTTTCCAATGGCTGGACATCCTTGATCTCGACAACGAGAGTATCCCCAGGTTCAGCACCTTCAATGTTAAATGGCCCACTAAGGTAGTGAATTCGAGTTAAATCAACATTTCGAACATCATCAGCATAATCGTCGTTCTTGATTTGGTTTCCCGTCCAATCAATGCACTCTATCTTTACTGTCTCGCCAGGCTTAATAGTCTCAGTGAAGGGAACATCGGGGTGCCATCTGTTATGCAATTGAGGCTGGGCATCGCCAGGTTTTTCGAGATCAATTTTTGTAACATAACGCATTCTTAACTTATACTGACTTATTTGATGGAAACGTCTTCAAGATATATAAATGGCCAGGTGTGGGGACGCATACGAGCCCTTGATCAAGAAAGATAACGGCATGATATACTAAATTAGGAGGAAATGATTAGATAAGAACATCAGTAATTGAATAATTAGCCGCTAAACAAGCCAATTGATGATTAAATATATAACTTAGAACCAGTTACACGCAACGAAGTTATAGGGAAGTGAAAGTGAACACTGCTAGTTACACAAATGCTATATCCAAGAGCGGATTGCTTAATCAGATTATGTAATAAGGGTCCCCGAGCCAGTGTTCAAATTTCTCGCCAGTTGCCAATTGTAACTTGAAAATCACAAACCGTAGAACGTGAAATAAGTTGATGTATTTTATTAACGTGGTATGGGCTAATTTTCGAAATACTAGATTTTAGAACTTGTCAACAATGCGCCCTCCTTGTACAAGTCTTCAAAATCCACCTTCAATCCCTTTCTTGCTTTATGGCGCTTGAGCTTCGAGGTCGGGGTCAAGTACTCGCCACCTGGAGACCCAAGAGGTGCCTCAGTGAACCTTACGTTTTTAAGCTTTTCAAATCCTTGAAGTCTATCACCAATTCGGCCGTTAATAAACTTTAAGACGTCTCGTTTCGATTCCGAAGCTTCAAGTACTCGTAACACTTCATAATAATCGATGCACTTCTTTCCAAGAACGTTGAAAACTAATTCGCAAGCTTTATTTGCGTCTAAGCCAATGATGCCAACCAAATAATTGCTCGAACCTTCACCATGAACCATTATTTGAGTAATCTCAGGATTGGTGGCCATATAGATTCCTTCGCACCTTTCTGGTGAAATATACTCACCTTGGGAAAGTTTGAAATAATTCTTAACTCGATCAATGACGTATATCTGGTTATGATTACTTGGGTTTATCCAAGCCACATCTCCGGTTTTGAACCAACCATCTTCATCAAACGATTCTTTGGTAGCAACAGGATTATTTAAATAACCTTTAAATAATTGAGGACTTCTCACTAAGAGCTCTCCCTTGGGACCTTCTGGGTCATCAGCGAAATAGCCCATTTCTGGAATTTCTTTTAACTTTACTTCAACTGTAACTCCAGGTACGCCACAACCACCCCTATTTCTTTCATATATGGGCAGCGCACTGATACCACTGGTGGTTTCAGTCATACCATAACCATTAGTAATACCTACTCCAAGAGCTGCCTGAAGTAATTGTAAAGATTCGGGAACCAGGGGGGCAGATCCGGTATAAATCATGTAGAGTCTTTCGAGTCCAAGCGCTTCTCGGAAAGGTCGAAGTATCAAATCTGCATTGGGATCAAGAGCAGGCACTCCATCGGCAATCTTTAGGAGTGCCAAGTTTTTATTTATGGCATCAGTAGTCCTCTGGCGGATAACTGGGTTAGGATTGTCAATTGTAGCGTCCTTGACAATTGCAAGGTATTTTGACAATAACCTAGGAACACAATTCATGGTGTTGGGCCGGCAGTATTTGACATCCTCAAAGAAATTTTGAGGGGAGGAAGGAAAGGCAAACAGACCACCTTTAAACCAATGATTTAACGTTTGTGTACGCTCAAAAATATGTGCCAAGGGGGCCGAGGAATAGCTCACTGCCTCCCAAAGTTGGGGATTATAGTGAATTCTAAACCCAATCATTCCAATCATATTTGCATGTGTGAGCACAACTCCTTTTGGTTGATTCCCCAGGGTACCCAGAGTGAAGCAAATGGTGTAAACTGTTTCGGGCTTGGGAATAATTTCGTCTATAGGATTGTTCTTACCCCATTTCTTCACATCACTCATGTCATAAGTTGCTAATTGGTTAGCATCAGCTTGCTTGCGCAATTGACCATCTTCTTCGGTCAACTTGTCAAAAGATACATAACCAATCAAATTCTTTAAGGCCTCAGGGAATTGTTCCTTAAGTTCAACGATCTTTTTCAAATTTCTTTTGGTTCCAAATACCAAGGGCAGTTTAGTTTGAGCCAAGATGAACTGTGACGACTCGGGTCCCAATGTAGAATACAAGGGAGCGTTGGGGATGGAATAACTAGCGCATGCAAAGTCAGTTAATACCCACTCCTCTCTGTTTTCACTGAAAATGCCAACGACAAAATCAGAACCTGGAGGATACTTCTTCTCGGGATTGAAGCGATTGTGGGCCAAAAGATAAAAGATACCACTGCCAACATCAAAACGTTCCTTATCCACAACATGGCGTGGAGTCCACTTGTAATCTCCAAACTTGCCATTTGCCAATGTCTCCCTGGTACCAAATGCATCATTCATGGGAAAAGCTTTTGCCAGCACTCGAAAAAGGTCATTGACTGTCTTTATACTGGGATGAGGCAGTGAAATCAATTGGTTTACTGAACGACTGTTGCGGTAAACTGCCAGGTACCCTGGGGATTTAGTGTTGAATAATGCAATACCCTCTTCTGATTTGGCGATTGAATTATCTCTTATGTAATGCATAAATTCCAAGGCCTTGGCATCAGGTGTAACGGTTGTCATGGTTTGTTAAATGATGGTGTAAACCTGTCATCATGGGTATTTATATATTGATATGTTAAGATGGTGGACCATGCTTGCCCGGAACAGGAGTGGTCGCCAACTGCTTCCTTAAGCCAATACAATAGGTACTGAATAACTTTAAATTGACCCTGAGACTAAGATAACGATTGTGACCCCAAGGGATCATATGAAAAATTCCTAGCTTATAGATCAATCGGACTCCTTCATGATCAACAACTCACTCGACATTAGAGTGGTTCACAATATTTGGGATCACTTTGCCAATCCCCACACGTGTAGAAAAATTAATTAGTAGAAATTGAAGTGAACTCCTTCATGATCAACAACTCTAGAACATTACGGTGTTTCACAAGGTGTGAGATCATTTAGTCAATCCCCGCACGTTCACAAAAAGTAATTAGTACGAGACTGCAATTGCGGAATAATTAGTTTTGAAGTGGAGAATGTGTGTATTTTCAAAAATTATGTCTTCCATCAATGTGAAAATAGCGAACATACAACTTCCAACTCTTTTTAAATAAATCTATTGAAACGACAGACACCTTATCATCGCTTTACCAATTTTTTTGAGTTTATCAAGAGGGTACTTACTAAATTACACTAAATCGGTAACAATTACAGAGGGTTTTCACTATATGACTAAACAGGTTGGATTCGTTGCGTTGGTGGATGGAATTACATTGCGCAAGAGTTGCGGTCGGCAGTGGACCGAATTGTTGAGTTTCCTCATATAACGAACGGATCAAGTTAGCAATGATAATAATTACCTTGCAAAGAGCTGGAATTTTTTGCTTGGGAAATTATCGGGAGACCGAAGTTTTAATATTGACCAGTTTCGGTGTCACTTGTTGTTTTAAGTTTCAAAGATAATGGGACATTCGTCGTCATTAACATTGAATGCGAAGAAATCTCTGGTTCATAACAAACAAAATTTCAAGTTGAATTTGCAGACGGAGCAGGCTCCAAGTCACCTCTTCTCCCTAGTAGATAGCGATCATAGTTTGCCTTCTACTCTAAACCAAAAGTCATGGTTATCCATTTTAATTGTATTTAGAAACTTTAAATCTTGCTAGATGCTCCATGTATCGTAGATTCATGTTTGCGACGTCAGTGGACCAATTTTTGTACCAGTCTACTCTGATGGAAGATACAATCCCATAAATTGAAATTAGTATTTTCAGGTATTCGATATGCAAATTGCAACATTGCTCCTGCTTTCATTGACACACCTTGCCTACAATATCTCAATTATTAAACTTTCAACGGGCATGTTCGGTCCAGAAGTCATCATCACATAAGTTGTGATATGAACCTAGGACAAAACCAATTCTATTGTCTTAGACGCCTTAATATTTGGGTTCAACAGAAAATGATAAACGTATAACAAATATGCATCAGTCACTATATTTAGCACGGGTGGAATTTTCTTCAGGTGGATTTCTTTTATAGTATTGCCCTTGTCCCTTACGTGTGAGTCAGCTGGTATCATTTGGTAGAATTGTAAAATTGAACAAACAGTCCCATAAAATGTTTCAAGGTTGAACTATTTGCAAGATAATGACCGAGGGCAAGCTTCAACGAACCTCCCTTGTGATGACCATTTGATGATGAATGTGAAAAAATGAAAGAAGATACTATTGCTGGCAATCATAGTGGAATTTAACGACTTTTGAACATCAGCATAATCTGAAGTTCATTGGTCTCTAAATCTAGATCTAAAATAGTCCTCTGTTATTGATGAGCGAGTATAACGGGTGTACGATTTATACCATTGAATATTCGGAATTTCCAACGTTGCTTAACAGGGTTATCGATAAATTTATTACACCATGAATTGGTGGTGGTGAATTGGCATTCTCAAGATCGGTATCCAAATTGGATTATTAGGTCGCCGCACCGCAACCATTTAGCAATTATGGCTACAGACACGGAACCGTCACCAACGACGTTCCCCCCCGATACTGAGGGTCAATCGGTATCTTCCAAGCATCTTCAAGGTGATGGTGAGGTTATTCAGGGGTCGCTGAAGGTAAAACTCCAACGAGTGCAACCAGTGCCGATTAATGATAGCGATGATGAACTGATGCCTCTTCTTGGCCAACGACCTTTGGATCCTGGTGACCCATTGGTGCTGCCGATCAATTTACACAATGTGAAACTACTTCAACGGATAACTCATAGTCTTGTGGTCATTAATTTGTGCTTGATGCTTTTGGAGCTTGCTTCAGGGTTCATCAGCATCCCGGGCTTTTATAACCGGGGGTCAAGTTACTACGAGTTGGATATTCTTTTTTTGGCGTGGATCACTAATTACGTATCCCTCTGGCGGTTTGACGTGCCTCTGAGCTATGAGCGCACGGTGGGATGGATCCTGGCGATTCTATTATTGATTGATGTGGTGGTGATTGTCACCGTACCTGGTCTTCGGGATTCAATGCAGTTCCTTGGTGCTGGGGTCACCTTGTGGCTCGGATTGAACATTGGTTTTGATGCCTTGGGCAATTACTACGTTGAATTGGGGCGCAACTATCAGGAGATTCGCCTCACGGGACGGATCGAGTCGAGA
This sequence comes from Diutina siamensis, assembly GCA_030580155.1. Lineage (NCBI taxonomy): Eukaryota > Fungi > Ascomycota > Pichiomycetes > Serinales > Debaryomycetaceae > Diutina > Diutina siamensis. The sequence goes on along the minus strand of JAKTSK010000050.1, from coordinate 40,586 downwards.
CGACTGATCAGTGAGCTTTTAACCATTTTTGTTAAACTGTTGGCCAAGCTGACGATGATGGTGGTGGTGGTGTTGCTCTCTGTCAAAACCTGGCTTAATGCGTTTGATACTCATGAAAGGCCCTGGGGACAATTAGTGTCAGTGCAAGACAACAAGTTTCGAGTCCACGTTTCGTGTTTTGGCAATGTCCACGATGAAAATTGGCCTGGAGGGGGTCATAAGGATGATCCCACCCCCAAACGTCAACCGATTATTCTCATTGAAGGTGGCCAGCATACCCTGGCAGAAAAGGTCCAGGAATGGGTGGAGGAGCTTCACAATTTGAATAAAATTGATCGCTATTGCATTTGGGACCGTCCTGGTAATGGGTTTTCTGACCTGGCACCATCACCAGTACTGATTGGCATCATTACCGAATACTTGGTGGAAGCATTAGAGAAGCTAGGCATCGATGGCCCCTTTTCTCTTGTGGGGTTCGACAGCGGTGGGCTCTACCTGCGGATGTTTGCCCTGAGAAAACCAGGTCAAATCCATCTGATCCTCTTGGTGGATGCCTGGCACGCCGACTTGCTCAAAAATGATCCCTTTTCTGGACCCAATCGTAAGAGTGAGCCCCTCAAGGTATTTAAGAATATTCTTGACCCCATGAACAATTGGACTGGGTTTAAATTATGGTTAAAGGGAATAGTGTCGCCGCTTGGGTTGATGACAGACTTCCACTGGTTGATACACCCGCGAAAGTATTCGTCCAAGAACCGCATTTATGGGGGTGACATGAAGTATAGCTCCAAGTACCTTCGGGCGAGATTGCAGGAACAACTCACCCTGGGGATCTTGTCCTACAACGAAGTGGTGGGGTCTGATGTTCACAACATCCCCCTTGCTGTGATTTCGTCAGACTTTATGATTAAAAAGTCGCTTAATTGGGGCAAGTGGCAGCGGGAATTAACCAAAATTTCCAATAACTGTATTGAGTGGGTGATTGCCGAAAACTCGGGCCACTTGATCTGGAAGCTGATCAAAGGGCGTAAACAGCTCCAGGAGCTCTTGCTTCGGCTAATTGATGCTGATGATAACTCATTAACGTCTCCGTGATGACCCGAGATAACTCCGATGAGGTCGTAATTATCTCCGAGGACCTTCGCCACGTGACGATTGCCATCACCAGTAACCCCCCGCCCCATGGCTCCTCGTGTAAACAGTGCCATGCTATTGATGGCACAATATTGTATTTTTCTAATAATAGCAAACAATCCATATCTTCCGGTAAACCCCCGTGCCACCAGTGTTGCCGTACCTGACCCGGCGACACCAGTGGTCGGAGAACACGGCCCCTCGACAATGGCGACAGCGGAATTTGCCACCCCATGTGCCGGAAGCACATATTAGACGGGCACCGATTAGGCGGAGATGCCGCTTCGGTGCTATTGTGGGCAAAATTCTTTTTCTTTTTAGGAGATGGTCAATCGCCGTCGATGAGGGACCCTTACCTCGCTACCGCCACCCCTAGTGGCAGCGGTAGCGGCGGCGGCGGCTTCCCCCCTCCTATGATGTGGGGGCGTTCCCATAAATGCATGGCTGTGGAGGGTGTGCCCCCATCGATATATATACCCCAGTAACTTCCCATCTCTCCCCTATTTTTGGCCCTCTTGGCGCCCCTAGCATCGCCCCAGCCGCCCACTATAGCGACTTCGCACCCGGTGAGCTATCGACAAATTATCACAACACATCGAACCACCCGGGTGTTTTGACCGATAGTACCGGCTTGGTTGTGCCCCATTTCCTTCATCGTCCGTGTACCTTCCTGCCTTGTCCTTTAAACCCGTCTTCCTTCCTTTGCTTGCGTTGTTGGTGTAGCCCCTTCCCGATCACCCCCACCAAACCTATTGACGATCGACGAGCTTGGGCATGCCTGAAAGTGCCACGAGCGGTACCGCATTTCATCATAACCCTGGGGTGGCTGCTGCCGCCTACGGGCCGTCGCTGCTGTCCTCAGCGCAGGCGCTGACCGGTGGCCCTCATCCAACCTCGTCGTCGGGGTCGCCTCCCACCAACAAGGAGTTGCCTCGGCGTCTGAGCTTTGGCTTTAATAATTTCTTATCCAACTTTACCAACCGGTTCCAGGACATGTCCAACTCCCCCACTATCGGCAATTTACACGAATACGCCCATCACCAACCTCGCGACCACCGCGACATTACCTTGACCAATAGTCACCCCATGGCGCGGCAACCCCCGTTGAGAGGAGCATCAGCTTCCCAGGTGCCAGTGGTGGGTCAATCTCGCCATGGCGATGCCACCACCTTGACTATTGGCCTAGATTCCCAACCGTCATCCCAGGATTCAGTGGGGTCAGGAGGGCGTCCCCTGATGCCGGCATTGTCATTAGCTCCAGGACAACCCTCACCCCAGTTGGAACTGAATAATCCTTTTCTCATGTCGGTGGTCGAGCAACAACTGCAACTGCAACTGCAACTGCAACCAGCACCCCTTCAACCCCCTCAGGCCAAAGTGGTTATCCCTCCCCCTGGACCTTGTGCCACGGTTGCTGGCGAACAAACCCCTCCCTCAACAACACCCCTTCCCGTGGCTGCCACCACTGCCCTTTCAGTTAACTCGCTGCCGTCGCCGGTGGCTACTCCCACTGAGGCCCCCAATCTCACCCCGGCTGATAAGGACGGCAACTATTCCATCCGTCTCACCCCACTTATTGATCACTCTAGCAATAGCCTGGGGCTCTACTTTAGTCCCGTGATCCGCAAAATTCCTCCCGTGTCCCAGATATCGATTGGCCGCTACACTGAAAAGAACAAAGCTGCCGCTCATGCCCCGCAGGGGTCTCTGGCGCCGATTGTATTTAAACTGAAGGTGGTGCTGAGAACCCATGCTCTCTTCCAGTGTAACGACGATGGTCAGTGGTTCTTGAAGGACTGTAAGCTGTCGCTGGGAACGTTCTTAAATCATATCCGGCTTCTGAAGGCGGGCGAGGAGCTGATGTTGATGCCATTATTGGATGGGGATATCATTCAATTGGGGATGGACTATCGGGGAGGCACCGAGGAGGTGTACCGGTGTGTCAAGATGAGATGTGAGTTTAATAAACTGTGGCAGCGAAAGGTGAATCAATTCAACTTGGAAATTCACAAAAAGATGCAAAACTTATCGCTTCAAACTGATGGGGAAGGTCAGCATGACCCCACCGAGTGTGCCATTTGTTTGATGAAGATTGAGCCGTGCCAGGCCATCTTTATGAGTCCATGCTCCCATCTGTGGCACTACAAATGTATCCGCCCCATCATCATCAAGCTGTATCCCCAATTTTACTGTCCCAATTGTCGAACCATGTGTGATTTGGAAACTGACATTGAGGATGAAGACTAGCACCACCGCCTTTAGGACATAATACATGAATGATAGGTTAGGGGGGAGGAGCAATGGTATTGGGCATTGTAAGTAGTATGGCCGATAATGGTGATGCCAGCGACCCATTTGTGATACAAGGACTCCTTTGTTTACTCTAAATTAAATGTAAATTCCAATTGTACGCCGAAAAGACAATATGGCTGTTGTGAGCCGTTAGAGAAGAAGGCTTAGGTAATAGTGGGCCACTATTGAAAAGAATGAATGGGCCACTATTGTGGGTGCCATAAGCGTCACCGGGCTGAGGTTCAAACAAGTTGGGACCATCTTGATTGGAAAAAGACCCCTTTATGGTGATTGGGCTAATAAGAGAATGAATGCTGGCCCTCAACTACTTATTTTGACAAATCAGTTGAAGAAAGAACGCGACCTCTCTACTAGACATTCATTATCACTGTCGTTAGAGTCCAAGACTATATCAAAATAACGAAGTCCCAAGTACTCACAAGGATAAGTAGAATATTATCGAGTGTCGTTTCCATCCTGTTTGACTTCCTCTTTAACTTTACCTATGACAGCCATTAAATGGCCACAAATTACAATCTGCAACGTTCCAGGTCAATCGACATCAACTATCACACCATCGGCATATTCCTCAGACCAGGTGTCACCACCAATTTGTAAGCCTTTTCTCTTTAAGACCCTACCAATTGGCCTTCCCCCCGGTTCCTCCGCTTCATCGCCGTTCCCCTCTGCTATAACATCAGAACTGAGGTTGATGTCAACATTCAATATGTTTCAATTACACCATGACATGGCCACTCCAAAAGTGTCTACGTTTAACCACAATAATAATGACACCCAGGCCACTCTATTAACTATTTCATAACCAAAACTAAAAGGAAAAGGAAATACTGTCCAATTCAGGCACCACCAATATAGTTTCCAGACCATTTTCAATAGTAACATCAATCATCAGTGACAGCATCGCTTGCTCCAGATCAGACTTAACCGATACCTTGGGTAATCCCAAGTTACCTACCGTCAACGGAATCATGATGGTTTCAATGGAAAATGGCTCAGGACCGGGAGTAAATGTCGCCTTGCGTAACCCTGAAACCAGCCAGTTTTCATCATTGGGAAACACTAATTGGAATTTCGGTTGAGCATTACCATCGAAATCTTCCTTCAGTGCCCATTTAGTTATGGTTTTCACCGATATTTTCATTGCAATGGGATTACCCACCACAAATTGCGATTGGCGGTGATAGTCAAGGCTAACAATTTGTAAATAGGTCAACGTGGGCATGGGCACAGAAATATGAAGCTGACGAGAGTCAAACTCTTGAGAAAGTTGTTCATGGCTGGTAGTCATTACTTCCTGGACGATTTGAATAAGAGGTTGGGGGTATTCAACATAGGTGGGCAATTCCAGTTCAAACCAGTCCTCCACTTCTTCTTGATTGGTGATTTTGACATTACCGTAAAGGGCATAATGGTCAACATTATACTTTACTTTTTCCAATAACCGCCGGAACAAATAATCCAATTGGGGTTGGTCGATGTCAGCAAGCTTGTGGTTGACAAATGCGGAAATGATTTGGGAACACTCCTGATGCAAACTGGTATAATTAATCGTCAAGTCCAAGCACTGTAACGGCGACGGTTGACTGGCATCCTTGGGAACAATTTTATAAAATAGCATCACTGGTTGATCGCTAAGTACAACCACATCCTCTACCTTGGGGATGGGGGGACTTACAATGTCGTAGTCACCATCATCACTAGTTTTACCCAGGTCAAGTGTCGCCAGATGTAATCGAAGCGGCGACTTGACTTGAGACGATCCAATGGTAAATTTAGAATACAAAAAGTGTTCTCGGAACGTATCCTGTACCGTCACAGATAATTCTAACGTCGTGTCCACTGAATTCTTCATGGTATGGCTATAACTGTCGCCATCGATGGTATAGGATACGTGACAACCAAAAGATACCACCTTATTATCACTGTAGTAGGTAAACGGGATGGGAATCACCTCGGAGTCTCCACCAGCAATGGCGTGGGTCAAAGTGGTGGTGGTGCGGATCAGTAAGTTAATGCCAGGAGTAATGGGAACAATGGCAACCTGAACATCGTTAATGTGTTTGTCTCCAGCATTGTGAATGACAAGATCGACCTGAGTAATACCCAATTCAATTCTTTGGGTACCAGTAAACTCACACCATACTGAGTTTGTATGCTGAAACATTCGAATTGGGTTTCCATAAATGGGTTTCTCGACTTGATCTTCAACCACCACCTCCACTTCTGCCCCATCATTGATAGAAACAGTGCTCGCGGCCAAATGATTAGTGATTCCCACCACCGTGGCCCCATTAGAAGGCGGGATTCCACCAAATGGTTTGGTGTATACCAACTTTTCATTAAGATGAATGGTCAATTGTTGAGGATAAAACACATCCTCATGAAAGTCATTGACCCATAACTTGGCGACACAATCTTGGTGAGCAGGAACTTCGATCCGTTCGCCAGTAAATGTCAATAAAGTATCGTCGGCATTAGTAACTACCAACTCCACTTTTTGAAACGTCAAGACCAATGGGCTCTTATTGAAGAATTTAATGGTCAAATATTGGCGATATCCTTCCCTTTTGACAAACGGATAAATCAAGTAATCAAACTCCAACGGGAACGTCAATTGATGGTCCATCTTGCTCAGATAGGTCATGATCTTTTCAATCAAGTTTTCAAAATATTTCAGCAGCTTGATCGCACCATAATTATTAATCCCCACAGAATTACCCACCAACCCTCCCTTGTAAATCAGTGAGAATAATTTCAAGGCGGCAAGGGTTAATTTTTCATAATCATCAGCTTGCGCATGATCCAAGCAGTCCAAGTAAACTTCCAATAAAAACCCTCCCATGAAATTCCATCCGTTGGCAATGAAATAATCATAAGAGTCCTGGATGATTTGTAATGCCTGAGTGTAATGGCCTCTTTGGTAAGCCATGAGTGCCAAATCAATCAGCATAATATCAGTAGTTTTCTCTCGTCCCAGCTTGACAAAATCTTCAATCACTTCCTCGGTCATTTTCTCATAGGCAGCATAGAACGAATCTGGAGACGTCATCGAGTCAGTAATGGCACCATAACTAAATTTGGTGTGTTTTTGAGTTGGTTCCACTGTCTCAAATCCAGATTTAGAATCTAACGACACCTCAGTAACCCCGATCACCTTGTAGCCATAACATTCCAACGCAATTTCCTGGTACCGAGACCTCTTAAAAAGTCGAAGCTCCCCTCGGTACTCGAGAATTTCATGTAATGACACTTCGTTATCACCATCTCCCTGGTTAGCCAAGATCGTCGCCACAATTGGCAAATCAATATACTCATCGATCAATCGAATGGCAAATTCATTCAATACCATAGGGGTCCCAAAGTTAACAAAAAGTTCATTAAGAAACTCCATCAGTTTTTGAAAAAGCAACAGGATATGAATCGCCAGTATCGAAACGGTGGCGGCATGGGACGCCAACAGTTGTAAGAGCATCAGCTGGTTGGCAAATATTGTACAAAATATATCAAATAACGTTGGCAGTGGCGATAATAACTTGTAGTGATCGATAAAACCGGTGGTAGATACCAATTCCGGTATCGATCGCTCGATATTATCGTTGGAATCATGTAACAAGTGAGGAATGTCGGTCTTGACAATATCATCAAACACATTTAATGCATCCTGGAAGAGCCTCATATCGTTTAAGAGGTTGGCAAGATTAAATTTAAGCTCAACAAGTTGTTTTGGCAGCCTTTCCCGTGGCAGTTCTTCGGTTGAAGCGGGTTCAGAAAGTGCCTTGGTATAAAAGTCATATTTTGTAGAAAATGACAGCACCAAAAGTGTCTTTATATTGACAATAATCTCATTCAACACCTCGGGGTGGCCCAGTTTGAACCGAAAACTCCGGTTCCGATCAGGTAGTGCTGGGATCCCCACCGATGACAATTCTTTACCATCGCCACCAAAATCTCGAACCAATTTATCAAAATTCAGCGTCTTTATGATGGTGCTGTGTTTTTCTTTGACATTGGTGGGAGCAACGTAAATAATCATCCATTCTCCTTCGTGGGTGACCAATTGTTTTAGCCATGCCTTGATCAATGGACGGACCTGGGATCGGTACTGATCAAGCCCATCATACTTTACAAACATAATTCGGGCGTATACATTGGCTGCTCCGGGGGTGTTTGTCTTGGGTACTTCTTCAATTAACCGAATGGGAATTTTAGGAATCAGTTGTACTGGTTTAGTGGAGTGATACTTCCAGTGAAGATTGGTCAAGGGGAACTTGGCCTCAAACTCTTCCTTTGGGTAAACCAGGAATGGGTCGTAATACCCGATGTTGATGGGGTTTGGTTCCATTCGGCGCCCCTGGTGGTGTATTTATAGGCCAGATCGCACGACGCGACCTTGGGTTAATCAATGGGGTTAATGGTGAAAAATGGCGTTTTGGTAGTTTTGGCTGCCTTGGCCGTTTAGGAAATTTTGGTGCCATACTTGTTAGTTTTGGTGGCATGGTGGGGGTGGTTTTGTTAGTACTATAATGGACTATAATGGAACCTACTTGGATCATATTGGCCCCATCGCATCAAACTTGAAATGTAATAAGAAGGTGACGTTTCCTTCCATCTACCAATCATCTCCCCTATAGCCTACATCCCCCTACCTATCCCCTACTCCTCTCCAACCCCAAAGATCCACCCTTGCATGGCTACCACCGCATTTTCATGCTCTCCCTCCCAAGTCTCACTAAATCAATTTCCTCACTAAAAATCACATTTAACAATGCTGGGGGATCTAGGGTACAATGACTTTCCCGTTTCCCTTAATTACTTTACAGCAGTGCCAGATATCAACCAAATCGAAGACTCTAATTTGGCAGTACTGTTCAAGGGACTCACCAAAAAAGATGTCACCACCAAGGAACGAGCCCTCAATGACATTACCAGTTTAATCAAGGATGCCGGTCAATTATCTGAGCTGGTGGTGATTGCATGGATCCAAATCTATCCCAAGTTGGCTACTGATAATTCAAGACAAGTTCGATGCGGCGCTCATGGGGTGATGTCGACGATGGTAGACATTAATGGCAAAGCCATGTCGAAATATATGAGGCTGTTTGTTGGAGTATGGCTAAGTGGTGTTTATGATCCTGATCGGGTGGTGGCCAACCAATCTAGAAAGCGGATGGTGGATTCATTTAACGGCGATGACCTGAAGGTTGACAAGTTGTGGACGATCTTTTCCCCCCAAATCACCAATTACTGTCAGACGGTAGCATTGATCGAATCAGTGGACACCTTGTCGGATAAGCGCTACGTTAAGCCTGAAGATGCTTTGGGCAAGTATCAACGAGTACTCACCACTGCGGTGGTGATGGCAACTACATTAATTAATCACGGTAGCCACGATGCAGTTGAAGAAATGGTGGCCAGTGACGCATTTTGGGATAGCATTGAGCATGCGGCTAACACTGAATCAGCATTTAATCTGGGATTATTAAGGGCATTTTTGGCCATGGCCAAGGCAGCAGTGATTGACCCGCAAACATCAACGCTGACTTTCAAGACGATCGCCAAAAATTTAATTAAGCGGCTCAAGTTTAAGGTGAAAAACCTGGTGTTATTATCACTGGTTATTATTCAATTGTGGGATTTTTTGGTGATTGCTAGCAAGTGTTCCAACCATAAAAAATCATTTTGGGAATACGCTGGTCTGAAAAGTGAGTCACGAATTGTTGATTGGCTCAAATTGGGGGGGTGTAATTCTGATCCCATTTACTACTCGGTAATTGGTTGCTTTTTTGATGACATAAAGGTATCGGCGCCGGTTCCCCTCGATTTCGATGATGCTGATGTCACCAAAGTGGTGGTTAAAGTTTTACTCAAACAAATTCCCAGCCTCATGGGTCAATTCTTACCTCTGGCGGTGGCAGCAGTGGTCAAGATTGGTCGGTTGTTTTCCATTGATTCGCTGTATCAAACTGTGGTGTTGTACACTTGTATTGATGCCCTAGCATCGGCTGTGGGTATCAAGGACTGGAAAAAGGCTTCGGAGGCATTAGCCACCTACCAACCTCCATCATCATTGGAAACAGCGTTGGAACAAGCGCTTCTTAATGATGGCCCGGTGGAAGTTGATGGCTATAAATTCAGGAGTAAAGTGGTGCCAGTGGTGGAAACCTACCTTTGCATATATCCAACGTCATCATTGATCACCGATATTGAAAAACTGATAGCTGATGGCGGAGATGCCCTGGCGGATATATTTGCTTTGATCACTGGTAGTCTCAAAAATCATCCCCGAGCTCTTGAAGGCGATTTGGTAGAAGCAATCCCTTCATTTATCACTGCACAATTTTATCAACCTCCGCTTGATTTATTACTGGCGTTATTAAAGTACCATCCCAAGCTGGTGTCTCCTGAGTTGATCCATGACTTTTTCTTGAAATTGTCTTCCGAAGTGCCCAACCAAAGAGCATCGTTATTGTTGGTGGTTTCATCGACAATTAACTTGTACGAAAGGAAAGATGACTATCCGGAAGAGTATGCGTTCATCTCCAAGTTGGCGGGGTTGAGTAACTTGTCCAAACAAGAAACTGAGTTGGTTTATCATTATAGCACTTATGATGTGGAAATACGAGAACTAGTGGTCAAGTCGCTGGGTGATTCGAGTGAAAAACTTCTTAATTATATCAAGCGGAACCCCAAGGAAGCATCCAAGCTGGAGAATACCGCGCCATTACTTGGGGTTGCTTGGGCCAATATTGGTGATGCTAACGTTAAGAAGTTTCTTGATGAGGTTGATTATCATTCCAAGTTTACCTCTTTAGTTCAATACGTTGCATCCTCTTCCTCTTTGACTAATTTCGGTGATATTGCTTCATTTATTCAAGGTTCAAACTGGACAGAATCATTTTTATCATGGATTTCATCCGCCTCAAACCAAGTAAACATGAAGGGAGTGGCCATTTCCAATCCTTTGGGGGCTAATATTGCATTGGTTACCTCTACCGGTACAAATAGCTACGATGAATTGGCTTGGAAGTTGGCGGAAATTGTTGCTCCTTCAGGCCTTCCATATTATGTCAAGGGCCTATTCAGAGAATATCTTGAAGATTCGCGGTTTGTCACTTCAACTTCAGGCTCCCAGCAATTGATTGACTCGATTGCATCTGCTTCATCTCCTCCCGATCCCATTTTAGCTCTGATTATTGATGATAGTCACCCATTGTCGACCTCCATTAACACCACAACTCAATATGGTTATCAATGCGCTAGAGTGATTTATCGAATCTTGGTTGATGAATTTGATGGTATGGACTTGTCATCTTTTCTGTTTGATACAACGAAATGGGCCAAGTACTCGCCCTTAAAGTGTGCTCTCTTGATCAGATCCTCGACCAAATTTCATGGATCGATGGAAAGATTACAAAATTACTTATTCAGTGAAATGGTTGGGGTGAATCGGGAAGATGATATCCTTGGCAATGGGGTCAAGTGGACGTCGTTGGCCTTGAACTTTTTGGAGGATGACAACTCAGCACCAAAACTTCCTCATCAGCGATTAAACATGGTTACTCGTCAAATGTCTCTGTGGCTTGAACTGAGTATTTCTTATGATGCTGAGTTTTTGAGCACTCGATATCTTTTAACTCGGATGATTTTTGGTTTACTTCAGACCCAAGGTGATATTGATTTATTAGAGATGTCCACCCTGATTGTCGATGATAACTTGTCCATTTGTACCAACGAACCACTGGAAATCTCGTTGCGGTACATTACGTTGAAGCTCATGGCAATTTTACCCGAAATTGATCCTGAACAAATTGAAGATTTATTAATGTCTTCAGAGATTCAACAATTCGACCAAGGCCATTCGTCTCTTGCTATCACCATGTGTCATCAATGTCTCGAACGGTTGTTCCTTATCTCTAAGATTAAAGGAAATACTACCAAGTATTATGATCTTTTGGCCCTGTCCAATTCAATTGCTATTCAAAGAGTATGTTTGGGGGTTTTGGTGCCGCTGGTGACGTCAAAGCAACAAGACTATGTCATCGAATATCAGCTTGACACTAGTGAAGATAAGCGGGCTATTCTTCCTCAAAAATTGATGGATATTATTTCCAACTTTAGCTTTGAAGTCAATATTGAAGAAGATCTGGCCGATCTCACCCGGTACGTGTGGGCTTGGGTATTGGTATTTACCCATTTCCATGATATTTCTTTTGCCATGCGGCAAAATTATTTGGATCAATTGAAAACGGAACAAGTTATTGAGCCGTTATTACTGTACATTTTCCATCAGGTTTATGATTTGCGGATGCTCAAACTGTCGATATATTCATTGGACAACTTAACTACCTATGATTACCAGTTAGGGGCGAAGGGCACCGATTTATCCGAGGAATTGGCATTTTTGTTGTTGCATTTGTATTACAACTCTTGTAGCAATTTTGGCCCTCAAGTTCAACAATGGTTTAAACTGATTAGAGATCTTCAGTTGAAAAAACGGGTTGAAAAGGCCACTGCTGCTCATGTGTCTCCTGTGTTAATTGGAGTCATCTTGGATGATGTTAACAAGCAAAAACAAAAGGTTGAAGCGGATGATAAGTTAACCATTAAGGTGAACCGGGTCACCAATGAAATCAAACTGACGTATATTATCGATGAGCAAACGATGGAAATGGTAATTAAGCTTCCCCTGATCTATCCATTGGAGAATGTCAGCGTTGAAGGTCCATTGAGACTTGGGGTGAGAGAAAAACAATGGAAGGCATGGTTGATGGCTGCTCAAAGTGTGATTTCATTAACCAATGGTCTGGTTACTGACGCCATTGAAGTATTCAACCGGAACGTTACACTCCACTTTTCTGGATTTGAGGATTGTGCCATTTGCTACTCTATTTTGCATCAAGACTTGTCCTTACCCTCGAAGCTGTGTCCCACTTGTAACAACAAGTTCCATGCCGCTTGTTTATACAAGTGGTTCAAGAGTTCTGGTTCATCCACATGTCCCATGTGTAGGGGCCAGTTTAATTTTAGAAAGAGTTAGATAATATAAATTCGGTTTCTTCCCTGGGAAAAGATCTATTCGTGACATAAAATCATTGTTGAAATACCTATCTATACAAGAAATTGATGATTTCATGATCTGATTAAAGAATCTCGTTGATCTTCATTACAGCATCATCTCAATCATTCAAAGAAATCACGGGTCAGACCCGGGAAACACATTGGCCTTAACATCCTTGACTGAACCCACAACCCCACCGAATTCACAGAAGGTGAGTTCCTTGAAGCCAGTAGTACAGTCATTAATCTTACCACATCCAACGCTAGTACCATCCTTCCAGACCATAATGGCGAAATGGTTAATGGTGGGGTTGTTGTAGTCGAACTCCTTGTGTTCATCGTACCATGCGTTAATTGTTTCGGTTATATTAGTGGTCGTCATGATAGTTTCGGCATAGGGACCTCCAGAGTGTTTGAATTCACACTTGTCAGCTACTTTAGTAGCATAATCAGCCAAAGTGTTGTTCCAAACAAGAGGTTGGACATTGTGCAAGGCTCTCTTGGCATTAATTGCATCAAGAATTTCCTTGTTCCAGCCCAGGACAGAATCACCAGAGGAGGTCAGAGCAGGAGCAGGAGTAGATTCCTTGGGCTTATCAGTAGCTTGAAAAGCAGCTTTGCCTTCGCCATCAGAAGCATTATTCACAGGAATGAACTCGGCAACATCTTGGTCGGGAGTTTTGGCCGAAGCGCTAGAGGAAGCACTAGAAATGGGAGCAGCAGTAGTTGCAGTGGAAGTTCCCACTTCGCTTGATACCACACCCAGGACATACAGCTTGAAGGTTCTCGATTCACCAAACCAGTTGGTATCGGTAACCGAGTCACCAGTTGCTTGGATGCTGCCTTCATTGGTGGTAGATGAGGTGGTAGTAACAGTAGATGAAGCAGCAGAGGAAGTTTCCTTGGTGTTTGAAGATTCAACTTCGGCCTTCACTCCAGCAGCTTGGTTACCACCATCAACCTTCGATTCAGCTGTGGTAGTGGCGGCAGTAGAAGTAGTAACAGTGGAGCTAACAATTGCCTTTTGAATAGGCAGAACAGAAGCTTCGGCACCAACTTGGACGTTCGAAGAATCGGTGGTCTGCAGAGTAGCGTCAGAAGCAGAACTCAGGTCTTCAGGATTCTTACCGTTGATAGTCTTGCCACCAATGTTGAGGTTGGTCTTACCGCTCATAAAATCGTTGTAGTTGACCGCAAGAGGGTTCTTGCCAGCATTGATAGCATCGAGAGTCAGTTGGAATTGATCAGCATCAATGTAGTACTTCATCCATAATTCACCAGCAAAACTTTTTTGGTACTCCTTAGAGGTGAAGTCAACACCATCAAGGTTCATTTGGTAATCACGCTTGCTGACATTGGGAGACATATTTCTGACTTGGCTATCCTTGGTAATCTTTTGACCATCGATGTCGACAGTAGTCTTGCCTTCGACAAAATCGTTGATAGACACAGCAAGAGGGTTTTGACCAGCATTGATGGCACGAAGAGCCAGTTGGAATTGGTTGTCGGTGATGTAGTGGTTAACCCACAATTCGCCAGCAAAACCAGTTTGGTATTGCTTCGAGTGGACATCCACTCCTGCAAGGTTCATGTGGTAGTTCTTCAACAAGTTAGCACGCTTAGTGATATCACGCTTCGAGACGTTAGGCGACATGTTGCTGACTTCGCTATCCTTAGTAACAGTTTGTCCGCCAACGTTAACGGTAGTCTTACCTTCGACAAAGTCGTTAAGGGAAACAGCAAGAGGGTTTTGGCCAGCGTTGATGGCACGAAGAGCCAGTTGGAATTCATCATCAGTGATATAGTGGTTAACCCACAATTCACCAGCAAAACCAGTTTGGTATTGCTTCGAGTGAAGGTCAACACCATCAAGGTCCATGTGGTAGTTCTTCAACAAGTTAGCACGCTTAGTGATATCACGCTTCGAGACGTTAGGCGACATGTTGCTAACTTGGCTATCCTTAGTAACAGTTTGTCCACCAACGTTAACGGTAGTCTTACCTTCGACAAAGTCGTTAAGGGAAACAGCAAGAGGGTTTTGACCAGCACTGATGGCACGAAGAGCCAGTTGGAATTGATCATCAGTGATGTAGTGGTTGACCCACAATTCACCAGCGAAGCCAGTTTGGTATTGCTTCGAGTGAAGGTCAACACCATCGAGGTCCATGTGGTAGTTCTTCAACAAGTTAGCACGCTTAGTGATATCACGCTTTGAGACGTTAGGCGACATGTTGCTAACTTGGCTATCCTTGGTAATCTTTTGACCATCGATGTCGACAGTAGTCTTGCCTTCGACAAAATCGTTGATAGACACAGCAAGAGGGTTTTGACCAGCATTGATGGCACGAAGAGCCAGTTGGAATTGGTTGTCGGTGATGTAGTGGTTAACCCACAATTCGCCAGCAAAACCAGTTTGGTATTGCTTCGAGTGGACATCCACTCCTGCAAGGTTCATGTGGTAGTTCTTCAACAAGTTAGCACGCTTAGTGATATCACGCTTCGAGACGTTAGGCGACATGTTGCTGACTTCGCTATCCTTAGTAACAGTTTGTCCGCCAACGTTAACGGTAGTCTTACCTTCGACAAAGTCGTTAAGGGAAACAGCAAGAGGGTTTTGGCCAGCGTTGATGGCACGAAGAGCCAGTTGGAATTGATCATCAGTGATGTAGTGGTTAACCCACAATTCACCAGCAAAACCAGTTTGGTATTGCTTCGAGTGAAGGTCAACACCATCGAGGTCCATGTGGTAGTCCTTCAACAAGTTAGCACGCTTAGTGATATCACGCTTTGAGACGTTAGGCGACATGTTGCTAACTTGGCTATCCTTGGTAATCTTTTGACCATCAATGTCGACAGTGGTCTTTCCTTCGACAAAATCGTTAATAGACACAGCAAGAGGGTTTTGACCAGCATTGATGGCACGGAGAGCCAGTTGGAATTGGTTGTCGGTGATGTAGTGGTTAACCCACAATTCGCCAGCAAAACCAGTTTGGTATTGCTTCGAGTGAAGGTCAACACCCGCAAGGTTCATGTGGTAGTTCTTCAACAAGTTAGAGCGCTTGGACAACACTTCACGCTTGGAAAGGTTAGGTGACATGTTGCTTACATGGCTGTCCTTGGTTACCTTTTGACCATCGAGGTTGAGGGTAACTTTCCCGTCAATAAAGTCGTTGATTGATACGGCAAGAGGGTTTTGACCAGCATTGATGGCACGAAGGGTCAGTTGGAATTGGTTGTCGGTGATGTAGTGGTTAACCCACAATTCACCAACGAAACCAGTTTGATACTGCTTTGAATGAAAGTCTACTCCAGCAAGGTTCATGTGGTAGTTCTGCAACAAGTTGGCCCGTTTGGAAAAGTCGTCATAGACTTGGGAACCATCATGACGAAGGGCGATATCATTCTTCGGAATGGCAGCGGCGCTGACCAAACCCATCGCCAACGTTAAAAGAACGTTCACTTGAAAAAGTTGCATTTTGGGAAAGGAGTGACTAGAGTAGGATAAACTTGAACAATATGTTGGAGTCTTCCATGGTGATATTCCCGGGTTATATACCAGCGTCGAACACGGTTTGCATTCCGATGATTTTTTGTTCCTACTCTAATCGACATGCAGGTACTATGCAAGGGGAGGTACATGAGCAGGATCAACAATGCAGGACTTAGGAATGTGAGTCGGCCAGAACTTCAATCTGCCCATCGACATAAATTGGGTTCACGAAAAAAATTGGATATGACAAGTAGTGACGGGGATTAACCTTTCGATGCTTGCTAAATGAAGTTAGTCACTTTTCAGTAGTGATCTTGGTTCACATTATCCGCCCTGGCGGCGAAGGTAACCACCCCCAGTGAAGTGACTATCTGCCATAGAACATGGGGACTTCGACGTTCTCTCCGCCATTATTTTCCTGTGTGTATTGATTGTGGCATGCCGAAGATCACAAGTTTACGTGAGTTCGCGATGGCCATGATGAGGTCCACAGACGAAAAAGGTAAATTTCTATTTTTTGGGCTGGCAGGTACGTCAATAATTAGTCTGACACGGACTGGAGAATTTTAGAAACCTTAGTATGTAGTTTCCACAGGTTACCACCACTGAGACAACTGACTAAAAAATCAGGATATGGCGAACCACCACATAGGAACATGGGGTGTGGCACCACCAATCATCATTCATCATTTCACCACCGGATCAGTCCCCCAGTATTTATGCAGGGCGCAAGAAATCAGGTCGTTTTCACTTCGACATATGCAACCATGGAAAAGGAGGTTAGCATATAGAGTTAGTAACGTCTCAGACGGTTACGATTTACCCGGTAGTTAGTGGATGGGGTCTAGATCGGCGGAAGAGAGTTTTTGTTGACGGATAGCATTAACCTTCGCATCTAATATGTTTTAGATTCACTATTGCTAAGGAATGGAAACTATTACCAAGGGGGTGTTTATTGGTACGAGAAATGCTACTAGCTAGTTCATGGTTAATGGTAGGGCGGGTGGCGGATCACGGTTGACGTCGGATTATTGTTGACATCGGATTATTCAACTCAAGATTGCCGGAAGAATGGCCCACTCACATGACAACCGGTTAATGTTCACCATCCAAAGTTTATTTTGGGGGACACATAACAATTGCCGGTGCCGCTTAGGATTTCCGATTACCTAGCGCCTTACGGAGGTTATCCAACCATCGGTATTGGTATACTGTTTGTACCATCATCATTCGTTGGTCTCGCATCAGCGACACCAAATCCAACAATATGTTATCGTCGGGTGATGCTTGGTCAAGAATGGCGCCGTACCTTAATTGATCTAGGGCGATAAAGGTTCCGGTGCGTCCCACTCCGGCCAGGCAATGGACGATGGGGACCAAGGGGCGGTTACAAGTTTGTCGCAACTCCTGGATGGTTTCGGCAAGAATAAACAATTCGTCGCTGCTAGGTGGTACCTTGGCATCCAGCCACCGGTCGTAAATATATTGTTTCACTTGCTTCTGGCGATCATTGGCCACAAGAGAAAATGTGTTGGTGTAGAACTTACCCTCGGGATGGAACTCACGGCCGAGGTGGGTGATGGAAAAGTCCACGAGATCAATATCGTCCGAAGTCAACTGCCAGGTTTCGCCATTGCTCGGCCAGTACTTGTGGCATTTGACCACACCCATTTCGATCAAGGGAGTTACCATGACCACCGCAATCGTCGAGTTATCACTTTTATCCGCCTCGTTGAAGCACATGGCCCAAAAGTGGTTGACGGTGGCCGGAGTGGGTCCCTGACAGGCGATATAATTGGTATGGGAGGGGAAATTGACATAACTAGCATTAATGTAGTCATTGGTCTTCAGCGGCACCTTTACCCGGTTATAATCAAATGGAGCCACGTTATTATAGCGATTACGGCCGGAGTTGTCTCGAGACACGGTGGTGGTGTAGCGGTCCAGGGGCGGATCAATCACCCGCTTGCGTTCATCATAGTTTAGTTGCCAGAATTCCTCATCCAATGGCGACATGGTATAGGTGTACCCCTTTCTTCTTACAAACGGTTCAACTGTAGTAGTTCGAGGGGTCGATGGCTTCAGGTCTCGGCTCGAGGCAAAGTAGTCAACGAGCACCCTAAATTTCTGCTTAGAGGCAATCATTCGCACGCGGTAACTAAAAGGCAACAACGACGGGTGGTATCGATTGTAGGTTAAACCTAGGAGGTGGTGATAAGTAACAAGGGGTGGAGTGGACGGAGTTAATTGTCTATCCCTGAAATCAGATGGTTTTGTCTTTGTGTCACGCATATAGTAGCCAAGGCCGTGGGTCATGTGCCAGGATAACCGTAGACTCCGATTATCCATCGCCTTCACCTAAACGATGGTTTAAGTCGTATAGTTGTTTTATTTCACCCCTTGTTGGTTTTCGCCACTAGTGGCATCAGCCTTACCCTAGCGGCATTACCCTAGCGGCGTGCCCCTAGTCATACAAGGCTGCCCTAGTCATACAAGGCTGACATTAGTACAAAGCAATAGTGTGCATCATGCCGACGACAGCGAGAACAAGGTTTACCAGGGCAACAAAACAATACCTGGGTTGCTTAGTGGCCATCATCACAGAAGGGTGAGGAATACCCGAACAATCAGCGAAGGTGGTATCGTCGCCATGCCTGTCGGAAACCATAACCTTGACGTGGTGGCTAAATCTAGCCAGATGAACCTGTACCTTCGGCTTTGTGTCACTTTTATAACTCTGAAGTAAGAAGTTTATTTCTAGGTTTTTTACCGGTCCATCGCCAAATGAAAGGAAGAGCATTACCGTAGTGCCGTTGATAGTGGTGATGATGGATAATGGTTGGTTGAGCAGGAAACCAACCATCATCTGAGCCACACGACCAATCAAACTAATCTAAAGCGAAAAGAAACAAGCAGTAACGAAAATGACATTTTGGATTTTACACGTGATGCGGAATGTGGCGTTGGCGTCAGAGTTGTGATCTGTTACTGATCGACGGAGCAATGGTAAAGACGTACGGGGGCTAACTCGGTCAACGGCGGTTTACGGACGCGATAAGTATCCCGGGAATTGTAGCAAATAGTTTGACGGGTTGGTAGGTGGACTGGACCCGGATAGGACCCGGACTGGACCCGGGGCGGGAATTAAGCTGGGGCTATATGGACTAATTTGTTCCGGCTTATTCTAAGTTATGGTTGCCGTTGATTAGAGGTGCCCATCATGGTTAGAATTTAGAATTACGATATTCAATAGAGACCATGACGGTGTGAAGAGTTAGTGTCAGGTTGCGATGTTCTCGAAGGGTCTTTGGTTATATTGTGGAGACCAAGATAGCATTGTGACAGAAAATGAATTAATAAGTTGCTGTAAACAAGTTTGTATTTAAGGTGGAATCAACCAATCCAATTTTTGAAGAGGTGATCAACGAACTCAAACAAGAAACCTGTGATGTCGGTGTCTGATGTGGAATAACTGGAGTGGAATTTCCACCGAAGCTACGGTTTTCCACGCCCTGGACCATACTCCAACAATACCTTAGCCTAGATAGATTCTACCAATGGCTACTCTAGTACCCTGAGTAGTATAGGCCAGGGCTCAAGTTAGCGTGAAACCAACCTGGAAGAAAACTGGTTATTCAAACGTCTCCAGAAGACGTGAGTTAGAGCCTTTGGAGCTCCAAATATTCATCATCATCTTGATATTACTACCAAACTTTCTACGAGTTCGAACCTTGATTGTGTGACAATTAGGATCACAGGACCCAAGCCCAAGGTAACTCCAGGTTGAAATTGGGCAGTGATGTTTCAGTACTATAGGCAGAGATGGTGTCAGTATGGACATAAAAGTCCGCTTGTCCAATGACGATATATTTCTTTAATTGTAATTGCTCTTTGCGTGGAGCTAAAGCCAGTCGTGGTTCGATAAATGTAAACTAGATGCTCCTCAGATTTAGGACGGTTAATCGGCGCAAGTAGTGTGACTGCTGTCAGGGGCAATTAGAGCACTATAAGCGTGAGGTTGATTTTGCACCGTAAGGCAATAGGGGTTATCGTACCCGAAAATGTTGTATAGGTGAGTTATTGATTGAGGTTTAATCAAGTGCTTGAATTATCTAATTCCTAAGATCTCAATGAGGTACTAATAAAATGTACCCTCTTTTCAAAATTCTTTTGGTGTTTAGCAGATCTAAATCAATCTCAAAAAATCAATATCTTCTTTTGATGCTGGTCATTTCAATTGAAGTTGACGAAATTAGGAATCATCCTTTGTATTACAGAAGTAATATGGCGATCCTTAAACACTCTTGTGTATCATTTAAAATTCCTCTAATGTTCTCGCTCTTCACGTACTCAAGTATTGTTCATTACTTCAAGGTCATAATCACCATTAACACCTAATTCATCCCCTCGACAATCAAACCTTTAGCCTTTCCTAACCTGCTAAACTGGAAACAGTAAACCTCGCCTGTTCTAAACTCTACCGCCATTCTCTCCAAATTCTGCTTTTATCACTTTAATCCAACTTGGTACAACCATTTCAAATTGACCAGTTTTACAAAACTATTGCCAATAAATTTGAAACCGCGCTGGTCCAGCTGCTACCCTTTCTCTAAAAACGTGTCAATTACCTAACCACGGCTTTGGCCGAACCTGACGGGATGCCCCGAGTAAACCAACCATCGAGTTATCAAATCACTTCACCAACGCTACTATCCCTCGATCTTGACACAAACTAAACTATAGCCGTGGTGATGAGTCAACATGACTCTGCATTGGGCGGACCACCGGATCACCATCCCATCTCATCACTTGATCCATGAAGTCGACACTATACCAACCACATCATCACCCATTTCTCCTCCCACTAACCCCATCCACCAACTCCATCCTGTCTTACCCCCTTCTTTTCACTATCATCCTTTTACCATCATCGATTCAACGTCGATATTTATATCCGGGCCGCTATCGGACATACACCTCCTCCCGCAATCTCAATTTTTCAACCCCAATTTTTCGTCACTCCACTCCACCCTAATCATGTTCCGGACCGTGGTTAGACAGGCAGTTCGGCTGAAGCTGTCGTCGTCGACGCTGGCATTGGCTTACAAGACGTTGCACCGCAACCAAAAGCGTCCTCCTCTCCCAACGTTTGAAACCCCTGCTTGGCTGGCGGAAGAAGCGGTGTCGCTGATTCTCTACGAGACTCCCGTGCCTCTGAAGGCTCCCAGAAAGCAACACGTGCTCAACTGTTTGGTTCAAAACGAACCCGGGGTGTTGTCGCTGGTGTCGGGGACGTTGGCGGCCCGGGGGTTCAACATTGACTCGTTGGTGGTGTGCAACACCGAAGTCAAGGACTTGTCGCGGATGACGATTGTGTTGAGAGGTCAAGATGCGGTTATTGAGCAAGCGAGACGGCAAATTGAGGACCTTGTGCCTGTGTACGCCGTGTTGGACTACACCAACGCTGAAACGATCAAGCGGGAATTGCTCATGTGCCGGGTGTCATTGTTGGGCCCTGAATACTTCCAAGAACTCATTGCCCTGCACAAGTTGCAAATTAATGAAGGTCTGGCCATTCCCGACTTGGAAGCCAAGGAATCCCAGTACCACCCCTCCAACATGGCTCACTCGGAAGCGTTGAGACAAAAGCATGTCCATTTGGACCACATTGCCACGTTGACGGAAAAGTTCGGTGGTAAAGTTGTTGACATTTCTGACCGCAACGTCATTGTTGAATTGCTGGCCAAGCCATCGAGAGTATCGTCGTTCCTCCAATTATTGCAACCATTTGGTATTTTGGAAATTGCCAGAACTGGGATGACTGCTTTGCCTAGAACTCCCTTGGAAGGGATTAATGGTGAAGATGATGATGTTCTTGATGCTGCTGATATTGTTGATGCCTCGCAATTGCCTCCTGGTTAAATAGTTACCGATTGGTGTATATTTATAAACATATTGATGAGATGATGTGGGGATAGTGTAGGGTTGGTGGTGATTGCATTGACTAACTATAAACGGCTGTTGAAGTATATTGTCATTGGTCGTTTTCATTCAGGTTTTATAGTGTAGTGGTTATCACTTTCGGTTTTGATCCGAACAACCCCGGTTCGAATCCGGGTAAGACCTCTCTTTTTAGTGCATGAAACTTACTTTCGAGATCACCATCATTACTTTTTGATTGTGTTGTCATTGTTTGTATAGCATTTTTGTAAAGATCACCAAACTTGGCTCAAAACCACCTAAGCTAACTCACCCAACTCTAATGGCGACCCTTCGTCATCGACAACGAAAAAAGTATATTCCATATCCCCTATATCACTCAAACTACTTCCCTGTAGTACCATCTGTTCGATTCGCTGGAATGACCCCATTGGAAATGTCAACTCGTTGCGAAGATTCGAAATTAATGTAAATATCAGTTTGAGGAAATGGTGGGCGATATTCTTCGTATGGACATCGTGAACGGTCAACATGTCAATCAGATCACAAAGACCCACACCAATCTGACAGAGTTTGAGACAGGCACCAGGACCATTGGACTCAAACGCAAATAATGGCAATTGAGAGGTATCTTCTAAAAATTGGCGGGTGACATGGATCGGGAAAAGAATCAGAAATGAGTCAAACCCATGGGTTTGACCAAGAAGCATTCCCTGGCGATTGCAAATTTGCCAACAAATGATTTGCATCCAGTATTTTGACAATACAAGATTTAATTTCTGAGTATCGGTCATGTGGTCATTAATTTGAATCAGTTGGAGCTGAAACTGGACATCCACCACCCATTTACGATTAACTTCACTGGTGCCGTGATTGATTAGAGTCAATCGGTCGAAGAATGATTTATCAGCAATGGCAAATACCTTGACCAATTTTTCAAACCCATTCAATAACAGCCGGTACTGTTCATCCTCAAGTTTAGGAAGATTAACACTAGCTTCAAGAATGATGGGGACTTGGTCACTAATACAAACGAACCGTTCAGTTACCAACAAGAGGTAATATATTTTGCGGAGTAGATGAGCCCTTCGGGGTATAAGATCAATATAGGACAGGTTTAAATGGAGACGAAAGATCTGAGCAGTGGTGATAGCTTCTCGAAGATAAGCAATCGCCGCCGCCAGTCCTCCCTTGGTATTAATACTGTACACGTAAAGAAAGAAGCTCACTAGTAAGCTCTCGGTCAGAGGGCGAGTGCGGGTATCCAAATGGGCACTAACAGCTTTGGCCTCCTCGGCAAGATGATGAGATTGGATCGCCATTGGAACTTCAACGACGTCGCATGAAGTAAGAAACTGAATCTGGATCAGCACCCCGGCGCCAACGGCACACGCCAACATGTAATCCAGGAGATTGATCGGTGACGAAAGCAAACTGGTGGTAAGCCGTTGAACCTCCACCACGGGGTAGATCCCATAATAATAGGACTGGTATACTTCGAGAAATGGTAGCAACTCACTAGCGGAGAATTTGGGAGTAAACAGCGATGCCACCACCGCCGCCAGTGATTTGCATTTTAGCTGATTCAAAGTTTTCGTCCGGAGAGTCTTTGGGCCCGATTTTTTCCTTGGTCGATCATAAGTACAATCAATGCCATGATGAGAGCATCGATCGCACGGCATTTGGGTGTTACATCGGACTTTCCGGAGAGCACAAGCATCACAAGGATGGGTGTAACGTCCCCGGGGCTTGGAATTCAGCATTGACGTTGATTTTTGTAGTAGCGATCGCTATCTGGAGGAGAGTGTTGCAACAATGGCTTGAAGTATGCGAGATGGAATCAAGGTGGGGGACCCGAGCCGCTCGGCCCTGGCAATAGGTGGGAATCATTGCATGGGGTATAGTACCGCAAAAAGTATCATCCTCTTGAATTCTGGGTAAATTATTCTTTCGGTAGTCATGGCCATAAGGGTTTATCGGGGTTCAGGGTCCATCAGGTCCGGGGTCTATCAGGGTCCTAACTAACCTCAAGGCGATATTGCCGTTCCTGCATAAAGAACCACGAGACCCCAACATGATTACCCCTCCATCCCCATCACATCAGGGTCCACGACATGTTCGCCACGTTTAATCTGGGGTTTACCCCGGTGCCCGGAGATTTTGATGGGTCGACCAAACGACGTCGATCGAAAACGGGGTGTACCATTTGTCGTCAACGAAAGAAAAAGTGTGATGAAACGAGGCCCGAGTGTAACTACTGCAGCAGTCGAGGGTTGACGTGTGAGTGGGGGTTTGCTCCGGAAAAGGTGGTTGATCGGTTAGTTAAGTCAAAGGTTACCAAGCCTGGGAAGCAGGTTGTTCCGAAGTTAACAGAAGTGACCCGAGTGGTGAGTACCCCGAGTTTTGAGCAGGATGTGATTGGCAATGGGATTAGACATGGGATAAATTCCGGGGGAGTCGAAATTGATAATATCATTGATTCCGGGGGGGTCGATACTGATAATGTCATTGATTCTGGTGATGATCCCGGTGATGATCACGGTGATCACATTACTCTCGTTGATTCCACCACTCTTGTTGATATTAATGGTAATGCCGCCACCCTGGATCAACGGGGCCGCTCCCTTTCACCCCTATCGATCATGTTACTTGAACAGACGCCGCTGGCGGCATCTGGTGATCTTATTCCCACTTGTATGATACCAACCAGTAGCCCCGATGCCTTTGATTGGACACTTCTGCCCGATTTTACCCTTGGGTTTCTGTGCTTGCCCCTCCTGACGTTTAACATTTATCTCGATGATATTGGTCGCGATTATCTCTTTTATTTTGAACATAAAGTGGCCCCGCTTCTTTCGGTGCTGCCGGCGGCATCCAACTATTTTCTCAAGACATTCTTTGCCGCTGCCCATGATCACGAGGCCATTTCCCAGGCGTTGGCGGCGTGGGGGGCCCTCTTTCGGGATGGTGATTTAGAGGTGGTGAATAAATACCTCGATTTGGCCCAGCAACTGTTGAACCGCCACGGCAATCTGTCGTCACTCTTGCTCAAATTTGCCTTTTATCTCATTACCTTGGGCATTGAAGTGTGTCTGGGAGATGTTGACCGATGGCACTCGATGTTTTCCAAGTGTGTTGACATTTTGAAACAAGTGGGAGGAGTGAAACAATTTTTAAAGCGGTTCAACTTTACCAATGATGCCAAGTTCCTCATTGCCAACTTTCAGATCCATGATATCATGCTGAGTGACCCCACCACTGTGTGTAACATGTCGAGCTATGACGAGGTGGTCAAAGTATTTGAGTTTGACCTGGATGATTATGGGGTCGATCCGTTTCAAGGGTGTAACCATCCCCTTCTCTTAATTCTTGGGGAAATGACCAATGTGTATGATGGTCTCAAGGCCACCCGCCATGATTTGGAGCAAACGATGGCGGCGGCGGTGGCGAATGAGGTGCCATCGCCCCACATTCAGCTTCAACGGATGAATTACATGGTGGTGGTGGACCAGCACTACCAACAATTTCTTAGTCGAGTCAACAATGCCAAACCTCTCGACAACTTGGGCCGGTTGGAGGCGGAGGAGCGCCGGGGCCACCTCAAATTGTTTGAAGTGTACCGCATTAGTTGTAAGCTCTTTCTTTTGCTCTACTTCAAGCGGGTGAGTCCCCTTGCCACCGATATCCAACAATTATTGGTGACGATTGTCACCGAGTTGGAACAGTTGGCGGTGATGCCCCGCTTAGTGCTGTCGCTCAACATGGCGCTTATTGTGGTTGGGGTGGCCAGTGGTAATGGCTACGACCGCCATCGAGTGAAGCAGTTGATTAATACCGTTTATGATAACTATAGTTTAGGTAACACCAGTCGAATCCGCCAATTGGTGGAGGAGATCTGGCGGCGCAACCCTAGCGGCGCCGATATTATTGACTGGATGGAGGTTTGTCACCAGCTTGGGTGGAAATTGAGTGTATGCTAATGGGACCAGATGCGGACCATCTTATCCTTCCCCCCCAGGCCCACCCGAGCCCCATCCACCGACCAGTCCACCGCATACACCTCATCGGCGTGGCCGGGCAAGTCCACTTTTAACTTGCGGGTGCGGATATCCCACACCTTTAACGTGGTGTCCTTGGAACAACTGACAAGAAGACGATTATCCGCCGACCATGCCGTTTGGTACACCGGAGCGACGTGGCCCCGCAACGTACCGATAAACGTACCCTTGAGACCATCCCACACCTTGATCAGGTTATCAAACGATGCCAGCACCACGTAGCGGCCATCGGGAGAGAACAGCACGTGGTTGACCAACTTTTGGTGGCCGGTCATTCTCGTCACCGGCTTGTTCTGCTTTAACGGTTCCCAGAAGAACATGGTAAAGTCGTCCAGCGCCAGCACCAACCGCTCGCTGATCTTGCCATTGACCATGGCCACCTTTTCGTACTGTTGTTTTGCCTGTTGGCGTAATTCGGCCGCCAGCGCCTTTTTAGTCGATGATCTCGTCAGTTGGTGGTCAAACCCTCCCTTGCGCAACACATAATCAGTGGAGAGAGAGAGATGGTTCACCCAGTGGGCATGACTCTTTAATGTCTGAATACACTTACCCTGAGCGCTAATGTCCCATGCCTTGATCGTCTTGTCATGAGAAGCGGAGTAAACAATATTGGAGCCACTCCACTTAACACACAGCACCGCATTGGTGTGTCCACTCATGCTAAACAAGCAGTGGCCATGGGTCAGATCCCACACCCGGATAGTACCATCCTTTGACCCCAGCACCAATCGGGGGGTTTCATCTTCTTTGACAAGATGGAGAGGTTCCCATGCCAATGATGATACCCATTTGCCGTGACCCATCAATGGCTTACCGATCTGTTTACCGCTATTGGCATCCCAGAGCCTGATGGTATTGTCCATCGACCCGGTGGCAATCATCGATCCACAGGGAGAGTATGCCACCACCAAGACAAAGTTGGAGTGGCCAGCAAGAGTATACAATGGCGTTTGGGTCAAACAATCCCATACCCTGGCAGTATTGTCGCCAGCACCAGTACATAACCGACCACTATCATTGGGAGCGAATTGGGCACAAAGTATGGTCAGACCGTGACCAGCAATAGCGGCATTGGATCTAGTGATGGGACGGACCTTGAATACCGCTCGAGGAGTAAATACAAGCGTCAAAAAGTCTTCAGGACTCTTGAGACCCGGCTTGAGCACCAGGTGGTAGAGGGTATCCTTGACATCGATGAGCAGTTGGTTCTCCCCCGATTTATCGAGGACCAGGAATGAATAGGGCACTGGTTCTTCACTTTCTCCCTGTAGCTGATTCAATAACTCTTCCAATTGTTTCTCGGTGATCCCCCCAGGTACTCGGATCGACCCCCCCACCAGGTCACCCGAATCGGCCGCTTGGAACTTGATAAGAACATGGGGCACATCTTCTGGTACAAGATCGACTTCACGAACTTGTTGAGCCTGCTTCTTTTGTCGTTTACTCAATGGAGGAACGACGGTAGCCATGGTTGATGGAGATGATAGAGCGGGTTCGATGCATATATCGCGATGAGGCCTATGTGTAGGAAGGTGTCCGTAGTGACAAGGGAGAAGAGAAAGAAGAGGAAAGAAATAGAAAAAAAATAACAAAATCATGATGATCACCCCCAGTTAAATAAGCAAAATAAATTTAAAAATTTTGCCAATTAGGTCCGCTGCCGCTCTCGCCATCATTTTCCAATTTTGAATAAATTCCAACAATTATCATGACGCCGCCGCAGCCTCCTGCACATCAACACCGAGGTTAATCTCACCCAATACCACACCACCACCACCATGGGAGAGAAGCCAAAGAACATCGAAGAGTTGTTGAAGCTCCTTCTGATGGGCCAAGAGCTTAATGAAGCTCAAAAGAAGCTGATGGAGGACTACAAGTTTTGGAAAACCCAACCAGTACCAAAACTCGATGAAAAAGTCGAAAGTGAGGGTCCGATCGAGACCAAAACGGTGGCGGACGTGTCCAAGACGCCGTTGCCAATGTTGGACCAATTTGAATGGGTGACGGTTGATATTGAGGATAATAACCAATTGGATGAAGTGTACCAGCTCTTGTATGAAAACTATGTTGAGGATCAAGATGCCACCTTCCGGTTCAAGTATTCTCACGAATTTTTCGAATGGAGTTTGAAACCTCCCGGGTGGAAAAAGGAATGGCACGTTGGGGTGCGGGTCAAGGATCTGGGCAAATTGGTGGCGTTTATTTCCGCTATCCCCATCACTTTGCGGATGAATTCCACCGGCAAATTGGTGCCGCTGGTGGAAATTAACTTTTTATGTATCCATAAAAAGTTGCGGGCGAAGCGGTTGGCGCCAGTGCTCATTAAGGAGATTACTCGTCGGGTCAATTTGGAGAATATTTGGCAGGCATTATATACCGCCGGGGTGGTGTTGCCATCGCCGGTGTCCACCTGTCGTTATGTCCATCGTCCCATTAATTGGGGCAAATTGAATGACGTTGGCTTTTCAAATTTACCCCCAAACCAAACCGAGTCGGGGATTACTGCCTTTTATTCGTTGCCGCTGGCGCCCAAGACCAAGGGATTACGTCCTATGCGATCGGAGGATGTCGATCAAGTCCATGCCCTCTTCCACAAGTTCCAAAACCGATTCGAAATGGTCCAATTGTTTGAAAAGGATGAATTAAAGCACTGGTTATTGGGGAATAACCCCGGCCACCTGAACGTGGTGAAGCTGTTCGTGGTGGAACAAGACGGGGTGATCACTGACTTTTTCTCCTACTACTTGCTCCCATTCACGGTGTTAAGTAACCCCAAACATGATGAGTTGGGAGTAGCTTACTTGTTTTACTACGGCTCGGATCTGCTGGACCAGCCCACCTACAAGAAGAGATTAACCAACTTGATTAATGATGCCTTGATCACCCTGAAACAATTCAATGTCGATGTATTCAATTGTTTAACGGTTCAAGACAATACTTACTTCATCAAGGACTGTAAGTTTGGCGTGGGCGACGGTTTGTTAAACTATTACTTGTTCAATTATAAGAAAAAGCCCATTTCGGGCGGAATCGACGTTAAATCGACCGAGGTGTTAGAGGATAGTTCCAGCGGGGTCGGGGTGGTGTTGCTTTAACCCAGTACATAAGGTCTACAATATGTAAATCAATTCTAACATTCATTATTGCCCGCAATTTAATTTTTATCCTTGGCGGCCACCGCCTTCCACTGCTCGATTTCGCGGTAGGCACGCTCAAGCTCTTGCTTTAACTTTTCGTTGGACGCCGACAATTCCGCCATTGCTTGTTCCGTCAATAACTTTTCCAACGTCCACTTTTCAATATTGTTATTTTCATTTTCTTTTAACCGCTTGATATACTCCACCCCCCGTTGTAAGATTTGGGCCTTGTTGGTATCATTGGTGGGGATCAATGCCGCCAATTCCTTGATACCCTGATTGATCAGTTCCCGGCGGCGTCTTTCTACCTCCTTGTGGTTTTCCTTGCGTTGGCGGTGCCATTCGTCCAGACCATGGGATGGTTTGGCCAGGGGGCTCGGCAACGTGGTGGGTTGGAACTGTTGGTGGGGTTGTTGTTGTTGTTGTTGGCGGTAGTATTGCAATTCTTGCATCCGCTGGGCGGAGTGGGGGTGGTGGGTCTCGGCACTGACCGCTGCCACCGCTGCTGCCACCGCTGCCTGGTCTTCGTTGGGCAGATCGCGGAGATCATCCTTGGGGTGGTGGTACAGCGACTGTTGTAATAACTCCAGGTCGATTGCTAAGTTTTCATCCTTTTTCTCGTCCTTGAGCTTCTTGTTCTGACCGTGGTCGTCGTCGATTTGTCGCTTCAGCATTGGATGAGGTCCCGTGATATATCCAACGTGATAAACGTGTGATCAGTTGTTTGCGCGTTTTTGATGCCGCGAGGGATTTAATGCGAAAAAAAGCGAGGGGGGTGCGAGGAATAGGTGAGGGCGAGATCAATATCACTTTGGGCTGGGGGGGTATGGATGGTGGATATAGTCGAGTGAGGGTTTTTCTACCATTTTAAAATTTTTCCGGGGTGAATTTGACCAATTTTGGTGAAATTACCATTTTAGGCAAGTGGCTCATCCAGGGGACTCCCAGGGGATACCCAGGGGGGTTGACAGGGGCCCATATCCACCTAGATGGGTTGCTAGGGTATAGCTCCGAATTCCCTGCCATTGTTTATGCTTGGTCGTTACGCTGACAACTTCACCATGGCTTGTGACGCATCGTCACTGGTCACTTTCCGACGCCAATTTTATCAAGTGTTGCCACCACGTTGGTTCTGTGGCTCGATCGATCGTTTTAGTCGATCCTCCTGTCATTGGCTGTCAGATTTATCCCCGACCTGGTGCATACGGGCGACTCCAAACAATGATTGAGCCCACTAATGCCATTGTTGCCCGTAGCTAATTTTAATCAGGGAAAGTTACGAATGGTGATGATGGTGGCCATCTTCACAACTAACTTATTATTAATTACGGTGGCTGGAGGGGGTGAAGAGGCGGGATTATGAAAAAGATGGCATCACCACTGATTAATGACAATGCCGACGCCAACGACGCGGCGGATCCACAATTGCTACCTATTGTTCCTCCGGAAACTTACACATGGGGTCGCTATTGTTCCTCTGGAAACTTACACATGGGGTCGCTATTGTTCCACTGAAATCCAAACATGGGTCTGGTAGCCACCGCTGTCAAATTTTAAGGTGGTAATGATGGTTGAGGCGGTCACTGCAATCGAAAGGAAGGTATCTACACCATGGGGGTTGGTTTGACTAAAGCAAATCAACCATGGTGGAAACTCGCTAATTGTTCAACTAATTTGATGGGCTCGTGTTGGTATGGTGGGGAGTGACGACATTATCATGCCCATCAGTCCGTAACTGGCATAACCATGTGTGTTTCATCTGAATTGATTGAAAGAATTAAATGGCCACCATGGGGTGGCCCTGTCTTTCTCCCCAGTTAAACCTCCAGTCATCATTTTAGTTGTCATGGTGGTAACCTCCCTAGAAGATCTCCATGGTGACCATCTCCCACCAACGTCCTCAGACCGTTTCATTTATCCGACAATGATTACTTTGTTCCCCAATAATGGCTGGTGGGTGCATGTGGTTTTGCAATGATTTAACTATAAATACTCCAGAGTTTCCCCAGGGTTTCCCCAAGTACTCATTACTCTTTAACCATGCAATTCCAATTACTCGCCCTTGCTGCCATTGCCGTTGCCCCTGTGGCCGCTGCCCCCGCTGCTATTGCTGCTCCTGCCTCTGCCAGTGCTGAAGCTGGTGCCAGTTACACCAACGGGTTGCTCCCCTTCCTTGACTCGAGCTTTGAACTTCTCGGTCAAGCTCAAGCTGACTTGAAGAACGGTGCTTCTGCTGCTGCTGCCGGTAAGATCTCCACCATTCTCGGTACTCTTGCTGGTGGGTTCCAAGGTGGCTTTTCTCCTTAAATGTTTACATGTTTAATACAATAGACAATCAGCCCAAATTTAAGGTGTAGCAAGTAATGTGAATAGACAGTGATGTGATCAATTTCGTATTGAAGTTTTGTTGGTCCCAACAATAATGAAAAGTTAAACCATTGGTTAGGAATAGAACAACGACTTACGAGAAAGAAGGTACACAATTAAATAGATTTGTTTATTATGTAATATACTACGTTAATCTCCTTGTTTGAACGATTTGTTCCCACACTTGCAAGGCATTGCCGACCAGTGATGTTCTCAATAAAAGCCAGTATAACCCAGAAAACAATGCGGCCCAAAAGGCGTTAGAGTATTACTGGAAGCAATAAGGATTATCCATAAATTATTGTTCTTCAAAGTTGAATCATTTTGTATTCATAGTTTCCATTACCCAAAAGTTGAAAAATACCCAAGTTGACAAAGTTTCATTTCAACTAGGACCCCTGACAACTACAAACTGGATTGATTTTGTGATGGCTCTAACATTTATAATAGGTGTTGCTGTTCTTGATTTTGGTGGCTTTTCTAAAAGTCCAAAGTTTTGAACAATTGAGAAAATCCACTTTTGTATGATTGTGGATAGAGATCAAAATAGAAGTTTGTAGTAGAAAAAAGGGGACTCTTCACCCACATTTTGTTTTCCTTCTGAGAGTGGAGACTACGAGGTAACCAGTGACCAGCTAAAACAAGTGGACGCCAGCGATGGCCTGTACAACTTGTACTTAAAGATGATGTACCTTCAGAATGTTCGGCCAGGGCTCCACACCATGATCAGGGCTTTATAACCACAAAAACCCAAAGATTTGAGGAAAAGAGTTGATTCGAATCAAAAGAAAAAAAAAAAAAGAATCATTTTGAGTGGAAAGCTATTAAGCCTGTAAAGCAATGTAAGAAAACCAAGACGTGATGTTCTTACGCCCTTTAGCCCCTTACAGACAGAGTTAAATTCGAAAAGTCTGTTTTTAAGCCTTCCAAAGTTGTGGGTTCGATCCTTTATTAAAATAACGTCATGTTAGGTAAGCTAAATATTTTCTAAACCCAAATGCGCGTGTTCGAATCTTAAACGTGACGAAAAATGGCAAACATCACTGACCTGGCATTACCAGAAACTTCAATATTGATAGACCATTATAGGACATTTTGAACTACAGGCATATGCTGGACAAAACCTCTTCAAAATCTATTCAATTGAGCAACAGCTGGAATCGAGTGTTTCCACCGAAATTAACGCTCCCCCAGCTCTGGGATGTACCAATTTGCTGCCATGCAAAACCATGCAGATCCACAACTCCTTGATTAATTACTCCCACCACCTAGATTGAAGATTTTGAAAGTAATAGAAGGTGGTGCAAATTCATCGAGTACTGGCGACACTCCATTTGGCAATAAAGAGGACCCGATTAAGGTAAACTTGATCAAATCCCCGCCCAATAACTTCTACAAACTAGAGTGGTTAAACGATAGAGTTGAACATGCTCGGAGAAACCGAAGGTGAATACACTTCCCGAGCGATCGTCGCATGGTTAGCCGACATTGCTACTGCTTCTGCTGAAACTGCCGATGGTAGCAACAACGTTGAAGTATTCAACAGAACCTTGGTCAGTAAAATTAAAGGCTGACAACCTGTCAAATCTGATTGATACCAATGGTCCTGCCCTCAAAAATGTCAAGCAGTGGCTATCTGATCAAAGTTGTAGAGTAAAGTCATTTGAGTAGAGAAATTTATTTGCGCTTAATACATCAAATCGAGGCGACGGTATCAATCAAAAAAGGGCAATGAAAAAGAAAAAAAAACTATAATTTATTTCTTTATTATTCAACAGGCTCCGGCGATACCATTCCAACTCGTATTGTGCACAATGATGCCTCATCTGACATAACTGTTTACCGTTTGCCATCGAGGTTGATCCGCACCCGTCACGTGCCGAGGATTAAACCACCGTCAGCCGGAAGGGTCAGCCATATCAAAAACACACCACCAACTACCATCCCTTTCTCTCCTCTAGATTTGTCCAACTCCCACCCCACCATGTGAGGTGCTGTGGCCTCGGTTATGTACCCCTTAGATCCCCATACAAATGTCTCGTGTAAACGCGGTTGAAAAATAAAAACAGGACACCATCACCATGACCGAGATTATTGGCACCAAGGTCAACCTACCGGGGACACGGGGCCATGGCATCCTCCGTTATTATGGACCAGTTGATGGCAAGCCCGGGTTATGGGGGGGGATCGAGTTGATCGGGCCAATTGCCGAGCTTCGAGGGAAAAACCTGGGGTGGGTTGGATCAAAGCAATACTTTGAGGTGGCGGTGGCGAAATCGGGCCTTTTTATGACGTGGGACCGGTTAAGGCTGACCAACACCCATTTGCCTCTGCTTAATCCCGACGGGCTGATTCTGAGTCTGCAAATTGCCCTTCCTCGTCAACGGGTGGCCCCCACCACTTCTAGTCGGCGAGTTAGTGGAGGGGTATCGCCCAAGCCTCGGGCGACCTCGAGTATGTCCCGGGCATCGCTGGTGCTGGGGCGGTCGTCACCATTGGTGAAACTGCCCCATGAACCTCCAAAGTTGTTTGATGTCAATACCAACGTGCGCAAATCGCCCACCATCAAGGACCATCGGCTGTATGAACAAGAGATTGGTGAATTAAGATCCAAGTGTGCTTCTGCTGAGCGGGAGTTGGCGGAAAAGCTGGTAATTTTGGTTGATCTTGAGGCCAGCGTCCATCAAC
This sequence comes from Diutina siamensis, assembly GCA_030580155.1. Taxonomy (NCBI): domain Eukaryota; kingdom Fungi; phylum Ascomycota; class Pichiomycetes; order Serinales; family Debaryomycetaceae; genus Diutina; species Diutina siamensis. The sequence goes on along the minus strand of JAKTSK010000050.1, from coordinate 6,402 downwards.
TTCAACCGATGCTCGAACAGTATGAAGCCCAGATTGCTGAACAAGAGAAGCGGTTGGAAATCCAACGCAGTGAGTTTGACAAGGCCCGAGAAGAATGGCGAGAGCTGGTTGACATGATGACCCAACTGCACCAGGAAAACGAAGAGTTTTACGTCAAGCAAATTGAGGAGCTCAAACTGCAAGGAAAAGGGGTTGATGCTAATCATTTGGCCGTGCTTGAAGACAAGGTGGCATCACTCCAGCTTCAACATGACCACAAACAGCGCAAACTTGACCTCCTCACCAAAGAACTCGATGTCACCAAACAGGCACATCTGGACCTTCAGCGGGCCCACGTCGAACTCAAGGAAACTCGCAAGATCGAAGCGCGGAGCCTGACGTCGTCCCGTCATCTGGGAGTGGAAAAACAGTTGGAAAAGCAAGTGGCTGAACTCAAGGAAAAAAACGCTAGTCTCAAGGAATTGTTGGCGGTGGGCAATAGCTATGATGATGACAAGATTGGCGATTTACATGCCAAGATCAAGCTGCTTACGAAGGAGAATATTGCCATTAAGGAAGCAATGGCCGAAGCCGACCAACTGACACTCATTGAGCAATTACAAAAGCAGATCGGCAAGATGGCCAAGGAGAATAAGTTGATGAAGGAAGAGAAGGAGTTGGGGGGGCTTTCTCCTGGAGGCGAGCTGGAGGCGGTGGAAAAGCTCAAGGATATCAACCAAAAGTTGGAAAAGCAAGTGTTGGAGTTGACGGAACAGGCGAAACAGCACGAGAAAGAGCTTGAAGATCGTCAAAAATTGGTGGATGATGCTACCAATCAATTGAACCAAGCTAATGTGGCACATCGCCTTGAAATGGAGGCGATCAACAACCAGTTGGAAACGCTACAAAAGAGTAAGATTCAATTGGAAGAGCGGCTAAAACAAGAATTGCATCGGCTGACGCAATTACAGCGGGAAAAGGATGCTCCCGTCGATGACCTGGAGGAGGTGTCGCGATTGGAGGCCAAGGTTGAGGAGCTTCGACACGAACTTACGATGAGACCGACATTTGAAGAGTTGGTTGAGGTACAAAACTCGTTGGATGAATTGGAAGCATTGCATAAGACTGAATTAGAGGAAAAGAAGGATGAGATTTCTAGGCTTAATAGCCAGTTGACTGCGGAACGGACCCGGAGTCGAATGCTTCTGATATCGTCACCCCAAACTGGTGCCACCACCTCCGCCACCTCCGCCACCGCTGACGGAATCAATCTGTCCTCAGGGGTAGTATCCCCTCCCGTCGCCACCACCACTAACCCTGACGAACCGGCGCCATTACCCATCTTCGCACCGCCAGTACCAGTGGACCCATCAGCAGGTAAGGTCGACTGGTGTGGATTGTGTGAACGAGACGGCCATAATGCCCTCAACTGTCCTTATGAAAATGATATCTTTTAATCACCACCACCACCACCATGACATTCACCGTCCTACCAAAATCATACCGAGCATGCTATAAGCCATCTATAATAAATATCTACCTACCCGATACCAGATCGGGGTTATAATTCTTCCATCACCATCACCTCGTCCACTTTGGCATAGAGCCATCGCTGATAAAAGTACATCAAATCAAACAATACCGTGCCCGAACTTCCCAAAATATAAGGTAATTCCTTGACGAAAAACTGCCATTTATGACTGCCTCCCGCTCGGAATTGACAATCGGCCAAGATGCTAAACGTATAGAATAAGTTACCGCCAAGAGCGGCAGTAAAGAGCAACGGCGATAATCCCTCTACCGATTTGCGCTGGTAATTGTGGTATAATTGAGGTAGTCTCAGGGAAATGTATACTAGAGTACACATCCACGCGAGAAATACCCCCAACCCATCGCTTGTGGACGTTTCCAGTGACGCTACCAGTGACTGGTGGCGAGGAACCATCATTGCCAGGGCTCTAGTGGCTGATCCAAGCACTGTGGCCACCACCGATGCCCTCAGAATGCCATTACTCAGGGTTGATCCCCGAGGGGTACGGGCCACCATATACTTGGGATCAGCATCATTATCATAGGCCCAATATTGCCACAGAAGACACACATCATTACATAGAAAGTAGCCAGCGAGGAATAATTGAAAGGGGAGAGTCACCAGATTGAAGAGACACAGGGTGAATGATAAAAAATCACCCAAGAACCATAGACCAATGAACCCGGGTGAGAGTCCGTGAGTCAGTTTGCGGCGCCAGTTGTCGTAGATTTGGGGGAGTTGAGCCCCCATCCATGAACAGGTCAGGATGACCCCTAGTCCGTGAGAAAGGCCATTGGAGCAGGACATGTGGCGAGGGATATGTCACGGATGTATTGGTGGTGGGAGTAATTCAGCCGTTGAGTGTGGGGTGCGTACGTGTTCGAACGCGTGACTGAACCATCACAAGAGGTCAAAGTAGCAACGGCATTGTGCTCAGCACTGTGTAACGGTTGGAGGAGGAGGGATCATTGGTACTGAACAATATCTGGGCAATGTGGGGTAGTCGTCGAAGCGAGTGATTGGAGGTGGTATTGATGATGAGGATAAATGGCTTTGGTAGGCCAAGACAAACTTCAATAAAGATTTAAAATGTCCGATGGTACCTTTGTTTGGCGAGACTCGAAATGGCAGCACTTGTAAAAAATCTCCATCCCTCTTCTTCCAAGTCACTATGCTAAAGATCTAACTATAATTAACATGAATCAATTCGATGACACCACCCAAAAAATTATAGTGTTCAGCGGTATTCCCCATATTCATCTTTATTAGTTCATCTCCACCGTCACTACCATCTCCTCTGTCATCACCATGATGATTCCACTACCCAAATCATCCTAATATCTTTACATCAATACCATCCTGGTCAAATGGTCATGCTATGGTTATGTTACATCGCCATCACCGCCATCTCAGTTTTCGCAATTCCCCATCGCATCTCATCAATTGTCAAGATGGCTCCCCACGTTGAATTACAAAAATCATTGGCAGTGATTCAGGAGTTTTTGAAGCGTCACAACTTTAAGAAGCTGTTGGCTGCTCTTGAAAATGAAACGTCTACTGGAAAGATCACCGTGAAGAATATGCCTACGTTGGAATCGATGGTTGAAGAACATTACAAGGGTGACGACAAGTCGCTGTCTTCTGAGCTGAAGTCTGACCTGGACCTGTCGTCGGATCTGGATCTGTCGTCGGATCTGGACCTGTCGTCGGATCTGGACCTGTCGTCGGATCTGGACCTGTCGTCAGATCTGGATTCCTCTGACCTGTCGTCTGACCTGGACTCATCTTCTGACCTGGACCTGGATGTTGAAATGGAAGAAAAGGTGGTTGTTGAATCGGTTCATGAATCGGTCACCTCGGGTTCTTCTAAGTCGTCGTCGTCATCTGACTCTTCGTCATCTTCTGACTCTTCGTCTGACTCCTCCTCAGACTCGTCTTCTGATTCTTCCTCATCTGATTCTGACTCTGATTCGTCGTCGTCGTCGTCGTCTTCATCGTCTTCGGACTCTGATTCCGATTCTGATTCTGACTCTTCTTCTTCTTCGTCCTCGTCCGATTCCGATTCTGATTCTGATTCTTCTTCTTCTTCGTCCTCGTCCGATTCCGATTCCGATTCTGATTCCGACTCCTCTTCGAGCCAACCCACCAAAAAATCTCAAATCTCTTCCCCGGAAGTCGAAGAACCAGACCAACCCCGGGCAAAACGGGCCAAGACCGAAACCCTCCAAATCGAAGACTCTCTCAAACCAGGACAACGTCACCATTTTTCAAGAATTGACCGCTCAAAAGTATCATTCGAAAACTCGGCTCTTCAGGACAACACCTACAAGGGTGCCGCTGGTACCTGGGGCGAATTGGCAAACGAAAAATTGATGAAAGTCCGGGGTAAAGACTTCACCAAGAACAAGAACAAAATGAAGCGGGGGGCCTATCGCGGTGGTTCCATCACCATGGCATCGGGTTCTTACAAGTTCACCGATTAGTGGGCCCTGCCGGTACTATCAGCATTAGCATTAGAATGGATGGTCCCCATGGAGGGGATCAATAATTGTGTCTTTAATTTTATGTTTTGTAACCTACACTGATTATATTCTTGTCTCCTCTATTAAAATGACTATTGGATTTGCGAGTAACCACTGAAAGGGTTGGCCTTCTTCGACTTCAAGTATTCGTCGGAAGCTTCTTGCCATTCTCTGTTCATAGAAACGGGATCAGGAGCAGCCAACGACAAGATAAAGGCGTAAATGACGGCGGAGATGGCGACACCCCCGAGAACACCCCAAACCACCTTGGAAACATCACCAGGACCGTACAAGGGCTTTCTGGGACCCCATTCACCGAAAGAAATGTAGTAAGCAGCCTTCTTTTCAGCAGGAGTCAATTCTTGCCAGTCCAAGAGCATTCTAGCCTTGAGGTCAGCAATGAGTTGGGCCCGGTCAGCTTGGGGCAAGTTGGCCCACCGTTGAGGAAGCTTGCCAACATAGGCGGGGGACAAGGGAGCGGGCTTGTGGTAGGAGGGAATTTCAGCAGCAGTCAGGTTAAATCTGGTAACGACTCTGGCAGCTTTAACAGCTCTGGCGACCCCAGTGGCTCTGTTCATTGTTAATGGATGTGGTAGAGTTTTTCAGGCCAATGAAAAGTGCGAATTATAACTCCCTCCAATATATGCAGGAGGGGCGAGGTGGGCTGATTAAAAAACATTCGTCAACAACTGGCCAATAACCTGGGGGGTGAAGGCAATGGTGATGGTGGTGGGGTTTGATTTCCTGAGCATTCTTGCTTGGTGCCAACTCCTTTCGTTCGTGGTCATAGGTACCAAAATCAGCAACCTTTCTGTCAACAGCAACCACCGGGGTTTGGGATGCGGGGACAAATCAGGTAATGAGATAATCAGGTAACCAATGGGGAGATAATAATTGGGAGGTGTTAGCGAATGGGTGGTGGATCCATGGCTATGGTTGATCAAACATGGAAATTTTCATCGGTCAATAATAACCTTTCCGATGTCCATCTCGTTGGGTGGGTATACGAGGGGCAGTTATTGGGGGGGTACCCAAATCGTTGGTGTCATCGTCACCTTTAATCGTAACCATTTATTATTCATTAATGGAGCCATCCTTTTGGTGGTGCCAATATTGGTGGCTGTCAAAGGTAGCTAGATCTGACGACATCGGTAATTGAGTATTGTAGTGACACCAAAATCATTGAATCATCAATAGGGATATCCTTAATCAAGTGAAAATGGTGAAAATGACCTTTTATTATCAATCTGGGTGTTTTGATTGATTTATATTCCTCCGGTTGTCCCATTGTGCCCCTAAATGGTATTTATTTGCTCAATGGTTATCGTAATCAATGAAAAGGGGTAACACTAGGGGTACCAGAGTTTCTAATAACATTCTATTCATGCGTGATTGATAAGCCACTTGTTTGGTTCATTTGACATCTGTTGAGATGTGTGCATCTATTGGCCAACTATAAAATAAATTTTAGTCTGATATTATGTCGAGGAAACTAAAGGGATCAAGTGGATGGAACTAAAAGAGGGGCCTGATTATTTTTTTTGGTGGTTTGTTGTATTTTCTTCAAGTCAAATAATGACCCAAAAGTCAAAACGTTAGATTTCGATGTGCCAAATAATCACTGTACTCCAAGCTAAAAACACTTCCCAATTGGTTCATCAATATACACAATGATATCAAATGAACACAGAAGTACTCTGCCAATACGCCACCTAGGTATTGATGTGTCACTGCTTTTAATTTTGTCTGGGTTGGGTATAACATTCATACTCGCCTAGTCTCTAGACAAACCAGAGATACTTTAAACTTCACTAAATATACCCTTTGATGTTTCACGTATACCTTTTATCCCTCTATTCATACCTAATCTGGTTTCGAACTAGTGCTTGTCTAGCTTTATTGAAATTTATCAATTTATTAAAAAAATCAAAATTTTCCCGTTCTTGGAATCTAATTCAAACAATTGACTGACTCATCATAAAAACTTGGAGGGTCAGGGCACATATCAATTCTTTGATAGTATAACGGTTAGTATTTCCGCTTGTCACGCGGGAGATCGGGGTTCGATTCCCCGTCAAAGAGTTTCTTTTTACCATCATCACCATCAAAGAATAGTGGTGGATAACAACTCAAATAATCAGGGCTCGCAACAATTCCGGTATAGTGTAATGGCTATCACGGTTCGCTTTCACCGAGCAAATCAGGGTTCGATTCCCTGTACCGGAGTTTTTTTGTCAACCTTTGCTATCTTTCAAAACTATGCTCCATTACCATTAAAAAATATGATCGGATATATGTCTTCGTCCTTATTGTTCGTTTGGTCATCTTACAGAGTAACACACTCCAGCCCATCTCATTGTCAATAGGTGT
>JAKTSK010000049.1:0-97687 GCA_030580155.1 Diutina siamensis | reverse complement strand
CATCAAACGTGATAAGGTTGCGGTTATTCACCCCTAATACAAGTGGTTCGGCGGTGGACCCATTATAGGTGAGTTTCAACGCTACATCGAGCTCGTCGTCCATAGTGCTGGGGTGCATGAGCATTTTACCCCGGAGAAAATTGGAACCAGAAAAGATATTATTGGATTGATTGGGTTGATTTGGGGGTGCAGGATAGATGGTTTTAAGGAGTTTGTAATTGGGTGAATAGGTTGGATGGGAATTATTTGGAAATAATAATTCTAAAAGATAAAGACTTTGTGAAAATTGAGTTGTTTTGTAGACAAATGGTTTTAGGGGAGACGGAGTAATTATTATGATGATAGTTGTTCTCTTTAATGGTTTCATGACAGAGATAGGGGAAATTGATTAGTAGCATTGATTATGGGAATCATCAGGAGGTGAGAAAAGGTTCAGTTACGGGGAAAGATGTTTATAATTGTAAAGGGGGTGTGGTGGTTAGATAGGATTGGTCTTTCAGGGTATTTGACCGTGCTGGTTTAGTAGAGATGTATTTAATTCTGTGCTTTCTTTCAAAAAAGTAAAATATTCATCTTTTAATAAAAATGAACAACTTACGCCAATTAAAATTAAGTGGCCAAAATACGCCATCATGATATATCCTTTAATCAAATGGTGGACTACAAATTTTAACCGCCTTTATTTATTTATTGGCTAACATTTACACCCATATTACCCATTTCCCCTCGATTATTCCCCTCTACCCTTATTAGCACCAATGGCCCATCCCAACCCCAGTACAAACATCTTCAGCAACTTCTCCCCCGCTTGATGAGATGTATGAGTGGCATCATTTAATAAATTCAGTGCAAGTTGGTCCACTTCTCCCGTAATCGCCAGAAGCAGTTCAACCTTATTAGTAGCAAATGAAGTATCCTTTAAATGAACAAGAGTATCAGGAGAATAGCATTGATCAATCGCATCATTAAGCTGTTTCCATTGGTGCAACACCACCCGTTGTGAATCATTAGAGGCATTCATATTACGCAATACCCGTCCCAATACCTGGTGCTGTTTCTCCATCACTTCAAGACGAGTAGCATCAATCGAATCATGGTCGTACCATTTAGGATCGACCCATCTCCCCACTTGGTAAAACGTAAGCCAATTTTGGTTGATTTCCGCCGGCAGATAATAGTCAAACAAGAGCACCAGTTGTGAGTAGGCCCAGTTAAAGTTTTGGTCCACCAACGCCAGTTCAATACACGCCGCCTTGAGCTTGGGAAAGAAGCCATGATCCGATTGCAGTGAGAGTTGTGACGACGTGGAAGTCGTCCGTTGATGTCCCTTGTTGGTGGGAGTTTGGTTGGCTTGGTGTTCAGCAAAGAGGGCAAAATCATTAAGAATTTTGAACAACTTGTCGAATGCCAAGTACAGTTTGGGGTTCTTTTCGAGAATGACATTGGTAAGATCCAAAGGATTATCAACAAAATCATTCACCAACGTTTTTGGGGTGAGAGTGGAACTAAGCTTAAAGTTACGTAAACTTTGCATCAGTTTAAGTAAATGCTTAATGGCAACGATATGTTGGTGTTGGCTGGGGGCAAGATTCAACCCCAGACTTGTCATGACGTCAAGCAAGCCAAAACATTGAGTGGCATGGTATAATTCTCCTTGCTTTTCATTCAAGCTAGTGGCGGTATTAAACAGGTACCAAAACTTTTCCATGATTAATTGATACCAAGTATCATCATCAATCATGGTGCGATGATGTTCCCATAATTCAGTGACAATTGCTTCAAATAAATTGGCAAAAAGGAACCGTTCAATGACCATTTTATTCAACCGAGCTTGTTCGTGGCTATCATGAACAAATGAAGTGATAAATTGGTCAATGGCAGTCCACCAACCTTGCCAAGTTGACAGGGTAAGATTCAGAGTCAATTTGGCCACATCCTTATCAAATTGACCCGGAATATCCTTGATCTGGTACTCAAGACACTTGCGAATGGTCAAGAGCGAGGTGATGGTCATTTGTTGACACATTTGAATCACCAGTAGGAGGTACTCCACCGCTTCCACCGTAGGCTGATACAATTGTTTAATGACATTATTGGGATCCAGAATAAACTCCATTAAGGAATTGTAGTTTAATTGACTCAAGTCAATATCTTTGGGTGGTTGTACTGGACTCCCCAGTGGTTGTACCAAAAACATAATCTTGGTCAATGTCAGCGCCACTGTGTCATAAATGTTGACTAATTTGAGATGAGATAATTTCTCCTCTTGGTGACAACACACGGAAAAGTAGTAAACGGTAGCCAAGTACCCCAGCACCAACGGTTTAAAGATCTCTTGTACCGTCTTTTCCGCCCCCACTACCACCACCATCACTTTATTCAACATAGCAAAGTAATCCACTACATCCTGCCCCGATAAGTAGAGAGTTTGGTCACCAAAGAGCCACCTCAGTAATGGCGACACATCGCTATCATAGTAATGAATCACGGGGAGAATCACGTGCAACAACCACGAATCAAGCGCAATTGGCTCGGTACCATCGAGTGGCTGACTAACAATATCAAAAATCGCCTGGTAATCATCAACCTTGGACAAGAATTCATCGAGATTCACTGGCGAGGTAATATGACTACGATAATACTTGTAGGGTAAAAGAATCCCCTGGTAGTACTTTTCAAACGTCGGATCCGAAAGTCCCAATTGGAGAATTGGCGTCATTTGTTCGACATTGCTCAGGTACTTAGCGTCATGGATCAATTTGGCCTTGACCCACGATGGCAATGACCCATCGAACCCCAATTGATCAAAGCAGGTGAAACCAATCTCTTTGGTGATGGAATCGTGCCATTCTCCAGGGAACTGGACTCCATTAAGTGGGGGGAGTCGTGATACCCAATCAGCAATTGTGGTTGACAGAGTCAGACCGGGGAAGGTGAATAAAATGAGGGCTCCGTAGGCGAGGTAAGTCCAGTTATCGTTGGCAGGAGGTGCTTCAGGCGACTGGTGCTTATAATTATTCATCCATTCGTCGACATTGTTGAGGTTGCTCTCCAGGAGCGCCTTGATTAAGGGGAGATACTCATCCATGGTACACGTCAGTGCGGCTGGTGCACTTGTTGATAAAGGTTGGGTGTGAGATGGGAGGAAAATGAGTGCCATTGTCACTTTTTTGTAGAAGTGCCGATTATTTAGCTTTATAATTTTTGTGTCGAATATAGCAACTATTAAAATAGACTGCGTTTGTTATCAGGTAGAAGCCAATTTAGAAATGCCATTTGTGAGGGTAGAGCTCAGTAACGAGAAAATTCATTCGGATTGGAAAAACTTATTAATGGAAAGACTTTTATAAGGGAAGAACTCAATATTGGAAAAACATGGTAATGCGAGAATCCATATGGGAAGGACTCAACATGGGGGATTTCATTAATATAGGACAATTTCGTTAATATGGGATTAACTCATTTGTATGAGAAAAGCTTACCATCAATAAATTCGGGTCGAGTTGCTAAATGGCCTGTCTTCTATCCTCTTCGAGTGACTAATTGGTGCACCAACAAAAGTTTTCTTTCTTAGCTCCTCAAATATAAACGGTGTAACAGGCGGAGATGATGTTGATATCAAAATCGACCGGAAAATGTAAAAGATCAGTGCCCACTTGTCATTGCGTCAACCACCCCCAATCTACACTTTACCTTCAAAAATTATGCGTTTATCTATCGTTAAACATATGCTAACATGTCCCTAATACAATCCTTCACCTCATAGTACAACGGACCCATCGACCCATCAATGACAATATCACCAGTATCGTCGTCATCGCCATTCAGATAGGCCACCTTCCTAACAGCAATGAGATCATTAATCACCAACGTCCCTTCCAGCTTAAATTCAGCCTTGAGGTTACGTTTCAACAACTTCTTTTTTAATTCCGGCAATGACACGTTACCAATGGCCAATTTGGGCCCCCCAAGTTGATTGAGTTGGGGACCAGTGGCAAGAGCCCGTTTCAACCGTTTCAACGTGAATTGAGTTTGGGAATTGAGCACATCCCCCACGTCGGTGGGTCTCTTGTTAGCAGAACTAAGTTGTAAATCACCCACCACTTGAGCCACCCGGTAGGAGCCATCGATATTTTGCCATTTAAGATTGGCCACAAGCTCGTCGTCGAGTTTAATTTCTAATTGACCAAATGACCGGTCGTGGTCGCCGGTACCAAGCAGGATGGTTTCATTGGGCATCACAGCATTAACTGACATTTTATGAGCTGAACTAGACACCAGAGAAAACCCTGAACTCAGACGAATGGCAGCAAGTGACAAGAGTCTCAGTCCCATGGTATCTTGATGCTTTTGGTCGTTGTCACTCAGTTTATCTTCCAATAATCTTGAAAAAGCAGCATTGACTTCGTGAAGCCCCAGATTATCACGAGTAGTAAAATCAGGAAGAAGAATAACGTTGTATGGCTTCAACAGCAGAACAATGGCCAGGAGAGACCGGATATCCGTGGTCCCCGACAAGTCAACGTACGACAATCCACACCTTAATTTTAATTGGCGATCCACCAGAGATACATTACCGATGGCAATTCTCATTTTGGGTTGAGCCAACGCATCCAAGTACTTTTTGATGATTTGTTGATTCAATTGTTCTTGGGGATTGAGTTTTTCTTCCTGGCGACGATTATGCCGGCCCTTCCCCCCCTTGCCATTGCGATCCTCTTCAAATCGCTTCTTTCCCTCCATAATGATCTGCTGTTGAGAATTATCTTCCTTCTTTTGGAATTGGCTAATATCAATCACTTCCCCGTAATCATCCAGTTTATGTTTGGGGACGATGAACGGGAACATCGCTTGTCTTGGTTTTAATTTGTGGGTGACCTTCAAGTCCAATGCTGTGGAATGATCCATTGCTTGCTTGATATGGTCCACTGCTTCATGGGTGGTCAATTCATCGGCAGCATTGGTTTCTGGGACCTGAGGTTCCCCCTCAACAGCAGCATCGCCCTCGGCCATCTCACCATCGCTTAGTTGTTCATCTTCATCATCATCAGATGAGTCTTCTTCATCAGGATCACCTTCCAAAAGATTCTTATTCTTGCGATCCCGGACCTTTGCTTCCAATCGTTGTTTCCGATTAGCATGTACCCGGTTCTGGTACCGAATCAATTCCGTCCCAGTTAACGGTTCCTCTGTGGTCCAATTATCAATATTGATGATTTTTTCGAACGGCACTACCATACCGTCTTCAACCTTGTTATTAAGTTTGGTACAAAGAACCAACCACTCTTCATACATCATCCTCAGTACATCATCATTGGTACTACGTTCAGTCAAAATGATGGTGGTAGTTTCCTGGGCCGCTAGCTGTTTAAGTGCCTCCGAACTCATGTCACCATTGGAAATATCATTACCACTGCAAAACACCACCTTGGGGCCCTGGAACTGGGCCAATTCCACCGGATCAGCCAAGAGATCGACCTTAGATGGGTCAAATGGTACCTGGTTCAACAGTCCTTCCATGTTGGCCACGTCCTGCCACTGTTTCAACAATGAGGGGGCCATCCAGTCTAACAAATTCAGGGCATAGCTAAGCACCCTCGTGCCCAGATAGGACAAGAAGTAAACAGGCACCGGGAACGGAGCATTCTGGAGATGTCGATCCACGAGGTGGAACACCTCGAGAAACCGCCCCGAAAGAGTACAAGGTAAGATCACGGCGCCGCCATTGGAAATGGTAGCATCTAAAATCGCCAAAAAAGTATCGGTCCGCTTCTTGTGGGACAGATTCAGACCAATATCGGTGGCAGTAATAATGGCAGTGGGTCGAAGCAACTGAGACATCGGGTTGCCCAGCAGCGCCAGTAAAAAGTTGGCACTATTGAGAAAGCTATCCTTGGAATGGTTCCATTGAGGAGCATAAATGATTTTTTCCAGCCGTCTATTCACAAGCCAAAACGTACCACCCAACAGATGGCCAGCATTGAACGGGGTAAGCGTGAGTTTATGTTCCAGCAAATGAGTCAGCTGGAGGTATTTGAGCGGGGTGACCCGATCCCACCACTCGTCCACTTCATCAATTTCAACCAATGCCGTCGGAAGGGGGCCAAGAATCCCCGTACTCCGATAAAATTCCACCGTCGAGATCCGACCGAGCTGATTAACGGGGAGGGTCAGATACACGGGGATTCTCAGCATTAAAGTAGGGAACTTGATACAAAGTAACACATACCCCAGCACGTACTCGGGGGTGGCGTGACTGAGGATTATATAGTTGACCGTCTTTAAATGAACTTCCATGAACAGTGCCACCTCGGGATCGCGGCCATTCCATGTGGGATCAGCAAGAATATTGACCTCATTATCAAATGATAGCAATCCTGCTCGAAACAGGATGTCACTGCTGGCGGGCAGCAACAACAGGAACGAGAACATTGAGTCTTCTGGTGATTGACTGTAGTGGTGAAAAAAGGTGCACGAAGGTGAGGGAATCGAACGCGGGAGAGATCGAACGCGGGAGAGATTTGAGGGAAGGAGAGACTCGTACGAGCGGCTCTTGGAGGTGATGAATGGAACTAATTGTCCTATAATAACACTTGTGATCTAATTACCATCTACAATTTTTGGCACTATGACAATTTAACTTTTCTTTTATTACGACCCTAAACAACCCAGTTGTAAGCAGTATCACCCCCAACTCTCTCACTTACCCCCTCTAAGCGCTAATACCACATGAAGAGTTGCTCCGGGCTCAATCTTGGCCTCAGCTACCGTTTGGTCATCATCCAAATTGTTACCAAAATGAATGAGTTTTTGTTGCGACGGGTGGATCCCTTCCTTTTCCTCCATTAACTCCTTGATACGAATGATCTTATCGGTAGGCTCGACGTCCACGGGGATGTTTCTTCCCGTCAATGTCTTGATTTGGATTTGCATAACCTTAAGCGTGGGGTGGTAGCTACGATTTGGTTGTGCGAACCACGAGATGCTTTCCACTCCAGATGTATCGGGGCTAAATGACCAGGTGTATGAGCCGGCGGAAGATCTGTTTCTCCTACTAGACTGTTTTGAACTGGATCAATCCTGGCTTCAGTCCCGGTTTTCCTATCCCATTGTGGCCGAGATTGGTACTGGTCTGGGGATCGTGCTGAGCTTTATTGCCAAGCATCTCTTTGTCCATGGCTACTCGATGGCCACCGATGTTAATCCCCATGCCTGTGTTCAAGTGCAACGGACATTTGCTGATAATAACGGCGCCGCTGCCGCGGGTGGTCTTGGAGCAGTTGGGGTTGAAGCGATGCAAATGTCATTATGCGATGGCATTCGCAGCCAATTGGTGGACATTTTAGTATTCAATCCTCCCTATGTCCCTGCTGAGTCTGTCCCTGCCATTCCCACTGGCGATGATGATCCAACTTGGCTTGATTTGGCCCTTTTAGGAGGGGCTGACGGCATGGTCACCACCTGGGAGGTGTTGAATAATTTAGAATCGATACTATCGCCATCAGGGGTGGCCTACATTCTCTTTTGCGCCCGAAACCATCCAGATTCTGTGGCTAAAACCATGGGTGAACGAGGGTGGCACGTAACCACGGTAATACATCGAAAGGCGGGGTGGGAGGTACTTTCTGTGCTTAGATTTAGTAAAATAGAATAGAGTTGATGACACGAATATAATGTTATTGGGCTTGTTTAGAATAAGCCTAATTTGAAGCCATTTTGTTGGTGAATTTCTCAAAGTGGAAATATTTGCGAAGCTAATCAAAGGATTAAAGTACGAAATGGTATGATGAAATGAGTACTAAGAGTGAATGATGGTAGCAAGTACTTTTGGTATTACTCAGCTAATCCTTTTGGATTACACTCACCCGGTATTCCACAAGATTTATGAGTACTAATATTAATTTCCTAATTTAGACAATTCGAAATTCAAAAATAAAACAGAAGTTTTAACGGTCAATTAAATGTCTCGACAATGTAAGCCAATAACGAAAAGATTATTTCCAAAATAACCCAAGCAGTGGTCGCAAGGCGATCATGCCACAAACGCCTAAACTCTATGGTGATCACGTCTAAATAATTTATTCATTATAGCCATTAATATTAGTTTCATGTTTCCAATTGTCCTCGCCTTCATTATCATCACCATCCCTCCAATCCATCCATTATTCCTAATTACCCCAACTTTATCTCTTGACGTCTTCCCCAATCCCCGGATCATCCTCTAGATTCCCGGTGACAACAAAATGTCCGACAAACTTCACAGAAGTAAAAGTTGGCCTTGAGCCGATGCTTTTCTTGGCTACAACCACACTTACACATCCCCCCCACTAATTAATTTTTCCGCCACCTACTCTGGCATCTCTTTTATAGCCCAAGAGGTTGTCGGGTGAGGCACTGGCGTTATGCCAAATTTAGCAAGTTTCAACCGCCTTTGGGCTGTGAGTGCATATTCCATCGAGATCAAGAAGAAATGCTACAGCATGGGTGAATTAGGTCTAGATTAATCCCATCGTGGGTGATTTCCATTTGCATGAAATGTCGGATGAATCGATTTCGTGGCTAATACGCCAAGCTTAGGATGGTGACCGCCCTCAGTCATCTAACCTGCAGAGATGATCCGAACCATTGTCTCATCACGGTTGGATCAGCCTAGCCGCTTCCTTGCGACTGCCAAAGCTCTTGACGTGAGACGCTTCGCGCATATACTCAAACCGACCAAAGGCAATGGCCAAGAGAAAGAGATCAAGAAAGAGTGGGTCCAAGGCGGTAGAAGTTGAAGATGCACCGGAAGAGGTGGTCGTCTATCGTTCCAATAAAAAAACCAAATTTAATGATGACGGGGATGTTAAGATTGAGGTTGAACCGAGTTATCGTCGCGATGAGGTCGCCGATGAGAGTACCGGTGATGGCCTAGCGGAAGAGAATGACGTTCAAAACAATGTAATTGGTGATGCTCCAAGGGATGACCACCACCACCATAAGCCCAAGCATGAAAAATTGAGCCAGGGTGTACCCAAGCATCAGAAACCAAAATCTAAACAGGTGAATTTTTACGAAGTTGAGGATGATGAGGACGATTTTGTCTCCAAGGTGCCCCGACACAATATCAAGGCCAAGGCCGAAGAATTGCTTGCTGTCCGGCAAAGTTTACCCATTTACCGTCATCGCCAGTCTATTCTTGACTATATTACCTCCAACCAAGTGACGGTGATCATAGGGGAAACCGGGTCGGGGAAATCGACTCAAATTCCCCAATTCTTATTGGAACAACTGCCGGCGAAAATGATCGCTTGTACTCAACCTAGAAGAGTAGCAGCGGCATCGTTAGCCAACCGGGTGGCCGAAGAACATGGGTGTCGACTTGGGGAAGCAGTAGGGTACCAGGTGCGGTTTTCCAATATTACTGGCCACAAGACTAAACTTAAATACTTGACTGATGGTATGTTATTGCGGGAGATCATGCTCGATGGTACCCTTTCAAAGTATCTGACCATCATTATCGATGAAGCCCACGAAAGAACCGTGCTTACTGATTTGATTCTCGGGTTTTTGAAGCTGATTCTTGCCAGTGACCGTCCTGATTTAAAGGTGGTGATTATGTCGGCGACATTAAACGCCGAATTGTTCTCGAAATTCTTCGATAATGCCCCCATTTTATTCATTGAAGGGAAAATGTATCCCGTGCTGCGGTTTTACCTTTCTGAACCCACGGAAGATGTGGTGGACACCATGGTTAGAGCGGTGGTTCAGGTCAATCTGGCCGAATTTGAAGGGGATATCCTTTGCTTTTTACCCGGGCAAGAAGAAATTGATAACTGTGTGGCGGCATTAAAACAAATTGCTCCCGAACTCCCCAAGGAAGCGCCGTTATTGGTACCGGTACCTCTTTACGCTGCGTTATCTCCAGCTCAACAGGCGAAGATCTTTGAAAAAGTTGGCCCTCGCCAGCGTAAGGTAATTATTTCTACCAATATCGCCGAAACGTCGATCACAGTGCTGGGAGTTAAATATGTCATTGATCTGGGACTTCGAAAGGTCAAGGTTTGGAAACATCAATTGGGGATTTCCACCCTTTTGACCACCCCCATCTCCCAAGCATCGGCCAAACAAAGAGCAGGGAGAGCAGGGAGAGAAAGTGAGGGTAAAGTGTTTCGATTATATTCAGAACAAATGTTCAACAAACTCCCAAAGCAACAGGAGCTGGAAATTATGAGAAACGATGTCATTTATCCCATTCTCACCCTTAAAAGAATGGGGGTCGATGATCTTTTAAATTGGACATGGTTAGAACACCCCGGCCAAGATGCAATTGTTGCTGCCCTCAATACTTTGTATAATCTTGGGGCATTAAACGACCTGGGTAAGATCACCCAACTAGGAGAAAAAATGTCGATTTTACCATTGGCCCCTCAACTTTCGGTGGTACTCATTTCTGCTCAGCAATATGGGGTGTTACCAGCAGTGATGGATATTGCTCTGTGCTTATCGGTGGATAATTTAATTTTAAACGTCACTGGGGAAAAACGGGATGAAGTCAACATTAAACGTCGGCAATTTTGTCCCAATGGGTGTCGTCATGGTGACATTGTGGCATTCAAAGAGTATTTGGATTACTTTTTAGAATTGGCCGATGTCAATGCTCAAAAGGAATGGTGTAAGGAGCTTCATTTTAGTTACAAGGGCTTTAAGAATGTCCTCAAGGTAAAGCAGCAGTTGAAGCAGTACATGTCGACGATTGATAGTCATCTCCCCGCCGATGAACCCAAGGAATATGATATTCCGTCGGTACTTAAACTGTTTCTTCGGGGTTACATTATCAACACTGCCATTGGCATGCCTGACCGATCGTATCGGACGTTTTCTGCTGGCCAGCTCATTTCGATCCATCCATCGCTGAATTTATTTGGCACCACTAATGATGCCATTTTATTTATTGATTATGTTTTTACTACCAAGGCATATGGGCGTAATGTCAGTCGAATTGAATTATCATGGTTGCAAGAGGTGGCCCCTGGGATTTTAGGCAAGGGAACATAGGATTTTATAGATTAATGGAAGATATAAGGGAGGGGAAACAAGTAGTAAAGTATGAATGACATTGCAGGAAACCCCAATTGAGGTTTGATTGGGGTGTTTAAGAACACAAGAGTTGCATTGAGTGATTAGAATTAAAGGGTGAATTGAATTGGAGGTGAATTGGAGGTGAATTGGGGTAATTGAAGAAATAGATGTTGAAAATGTAGGTATTAATGATTGAGATTGACATGGAAGTTAACCAACTGAAAGCCATCTGTTAACGACGATGAGATTTGATACGTTGAATCTATAACTATTGATGTGAAACTTAATTTGTGAATTATGGGTAGTCTCAATTGGATTATCCAGCTTGAATATTTTACAAGAAATTTCCCCAACCAATATCATTAGTTTTTGAACATCATCTTTGACAAAACTTTTACCATAAATTTAATTACATCACCATCACCAATTTACCATAGATTTTAGATCACCATTATCATACAATAGCTAATTGACACGGTTAATACCAACTGTCAATCATGGCCTAAACGACAACCACTATCATTACCAATACAACAACCCTCCCACCAATACATAATTCTTCTGTTTTCCATTAATCCTCTGATAGGTGAGGTTTCTTCCATTTATGTGCTCTCCTCATTGGCTCCCTCCCTATGCCAACTGTTCCTTTCCGATTGATTCCATCATTAAATGTTTGTTTTCATTATTTAAACTATATTGATCTGTTTAGACTGTACAACACCATTAATTGATTAGAGTTTTAACGCTTTGAATTGATTAAACGTTACAACATGATCAACACCTAACCAACCATCCACGACTATGAAAATTACCCTCCTATCATTATATCCGTTATATTACATAAACATTAACTCGGGATTACCCTTGATTTCATCAAAAATCAACAAACCCATCTTCAAGCCCCGCCGCCACCGCCGCAATATCTTCTACTAAAGCAGCATCAGCAAGCCCATCGACATCATCATCATCCAATAACTCTTCTTCATCAACCACTTCATCCCCTTCCACTGGTTCATCATCAAATTCGCCATCCATGGTAAACACCAGGTCAAAGTTGATGAAATCGCCGTTAAAGTCCTCAGGGTCAACCTTTTGGATTTCATCGCCCAACGACTCCAGTTCCAGCAATAACCGATCGTAAATCACCTGGGCCGTGGGCAAATTATACCCCACCATGCCCTGGACAACACTAGGATTAATGTCCTTTTCATAAGCAACCTTTTTGTACAACTCATTCACCTTGGCCACCACCGCCAGCGAGTACTTATGGCCACTGGGTTGGAACAACAAATAATTGGTCTTGATGATAAGCAAATGGTGCACCCGGTTATAATTGACATAAATCAGCGCTTGCTTGATTTTGGCCAAGTCATCATCGCCACCACCAGTGGTATCGTCGTACACAAAATTGTACAAGGCAATAAGCAGGGACAGGGCCCGGTAATCGACCAAGTTGGTCAGTTGCTGGCTAAACTCGAGATTAAGAATCGCCATGATGGGATCGACGTATAATGTTTTGAGGTTATTCAATAACACCGTTCGGGCATGTTTCTCGCCTCCCATCTTGAATCGGTAAGGATCATTCGATCCCAGTCCCTTGGCTTGAGTCAGATCAAATCTCGACAAGTTAAATGTCACCTCCTCATCAAACTCCTTGAGGTACACGGCATTGTTGACCAGATGTCGGCCCTGGCGTTGCTTTAAGAGCGTGGATAAGTAGGTCTGGTAGTCTTCGTAGACGTTATCAAGGGAGTAAGGGTCAAACTCGCCATCCACTTCGACATCGTCGCCTCCCAACTTGGCGAGTTCGCCAAGGACATCTTCATCAGCCACGGGATTGTGTCGCGAGGCATCGACATGGGTAGGCATGGCGAGGGCGGCACGAGCCGCGGCGCCGTAGAACGAGGTGACCCCAGGAGGCGGACCGCCTTGGTACTGTTGCTGTTGCACCATCTGTTGCGGTAACTGATGGGGCGATTGTGCTTGTTGCAATTGGGCCGCCGCCGCCACCGCCGCTGCCAGCTGTTGTGGCAGCATCACCAGGTAATTCTGAGGAGGAGAATTCAGGCCTAACCCTTGGATGGGCACTGTACTCAGCTTAAAGTTGTAATTGATGGCATTAGAACGAGGAGCTGGCAGAGCATCATCTATGGCGGGGGCCAGCGATTGGTATTGAGTGGAATAATTTGGATTGGACATCATCTCATGCAATTCTGCCTCATAATTGAATGGTTTGTTTTGAAACCTCCTAAAAAATTCGTCCTTGAAAAATATCTCCTCCTCCATAAAGTTTCCCAGTACAGATTGCTCCTGGAATTGTTTCAATCCATACAACATTGTTTCTTCAGCCAATGGCTTACGGGAGTTTTTCTTGTTTCTTTCGATGATTCGACATTTGGCACAAGTCTTGTACTGTTGCACTTCTGGAGGCTCATCATCGAGTCTCTTTCTCTTACAACGCCGACATCTTCTCGCTCCGTCATTCATGATGGGTAATGGTGCTATGAATGGTGTAGTGGTTCCCCGACTTTTAATCTCCCGCCAAACGGTTGGTGGCAAACGTAAGTGTTACTAATTGGTGGTAACCTCAGTGTGTGTTTATTCACAAATTTTCTTGACGGTTGTGTGCAGGGAAAAGGTAGTGCATATAACCCACACTTTTCAATCAGAAATCATTGGGCCAACATGCAGGAGGGGGTCCCACCTTTAATGGTGATCGATGCCATGATCACTCGCAGTTAGCAGTGGGCCATAGCCGCCGCAACAACCACTACCACTGGTACTAGGGCTTAGCAATATGGGGGCACTTTATTAACCGCCAACATGAGCCGGCAGTTAATTAGCTAATAATTGACGAATATCTTGATTGGTGCATGGTACCGCTGCAGGTTCCACCCCTCGCCTACACTCGGGGGTATCATCACCGTCAGTTAATGGCTACACTGCCAAGGTCACTGAGGCATTTGGTGGTTGTAGATACATGGCCGATAGACATATCCGGCTCCCGCGGGGGCACGTGACTAGACCCAAAGGGGGCTCCTCTGCCCCATAGAACCCCCGGAACCCCACCAATCCCGACCCCATATCCCATCCACTGCCACTATTTATATCCCTCCCCCATCCCCCCCTCAATTGGCCGAGAAACCCTACGTTTGATCGTCATTTGCCGGGTGGTGGTGAGCCGCACTAAAAGTTACCAGCAACCAATTTCGCTCACATTAAACTGGACTAGGTCACTTAAACCAACCCCCATCCCCGTTTGCCGCAACTCCATGCTGAAATCGATTGTCCGGACGTTTAAGAACGTAACCAATGGATACTCGCTGGTTCAGCGACTTGTCCGTCTGGCTACTTCTAATGATGCTCTGGGCCCCACCATCTATGAAATGGAGGAAATCGCCCATTATACTTACTCGCTGCAAACTGATTTCTTGGAGATTATGGACATGTTAGATCGTCGTCTCAATGACAAGGGCAAGTACTGGCGCCACACCGCCAAGCTGTTGACGGTGCTCGATTACCTCGTTCGGTTTGGTCTGGAAAAGTGTGTGTTGTGGGCCAAGGACAACATTTACATTATTAAGACGTTACGGGAATTTATTTACTTTGATGATAACAATGTCGATCAGGGGGCATTGATCCGGGTCAAGGCCAAGGAGTTGGTGCTGTTGTTACAAGATGATGAGCGGTTACGGCTGGAACGGGCCAATAAGGCTAGGGATGGTCAAGGTGGTGAAGGGCGGCGGCGGAAGCGGAGTCCTACCGAAATCCAACGCCGCGGTGGTAATGATCCTTATGATGCCGACTTGGAAAGGGCATTGGAATTATCAAAGCAAACCGCCGAGGAAGAAGCGGCGTGGCGCCAAACTGATACCGCCGATCCTGACTTGCAAGCAGCATTAAAACTCTCGATGGAAGAAGAAGAGATGCGTAAACAAAGCCATAACTTGTTGGATTTGGACCAGGGTCAAACCACCTACTATATGGCGGTTCCAGCGGTGGACCCTCAACAACAGTACTTGCAACAACAACAAACGGCATGGTTACAACAACAAGAACAACAAGCATGGTTACAGCAGCAACAACAGCAACAGCAACTTGCTCAACAACAAGCGCTTCTTGCTCAGCAGCAAAATCAATTCTTCGACATGTTTGGTAACCCCATCCAAAACCAAATGACCACGGGCATCCCCCAACAACCAGCGTTCACTGGCTTCCACCAGAGTCAGCAAGAACAGTTACAACCACTCAAGACCGGTCTGAACAACCCGTTTGCCTTGAACCAACCCACCAGTCCTCAGCCCGCCCCCGATCTGTTGAATGCACTTGCCAACCAACAACAACAACAACAATCACAACCATCACAAGCGTTTTTGAATGCATCCAATTCACCATTTTCTCCCCAACAACAATCCCAACCTCTCCAACCTCAAACCACCCTGGGATCCAAGTTTGGTGACCACACCCATTCTGAACTTAACAACTTGTTGGCTCAAGGTACTGGGATTGACACGTTTGGTAACACTGGTGACACCCGTATTCCCCACCAACATACCAAAACTGGGACATTTATCCCATCTCAAGGTACTGGCTACCGTCAAGAACAATCTCTGGCGGTTCGTCTTTCTTCCAATGCCACTGGTAATCCGTTTTTGAATACTGGCATTGGTTATCAGGGTCAATCCCAACCAGGGCAACAGCAACAGCCAATTGCCCAGCAACAACAACCATTGGCTACTGGGTACGGGTTTGGCAACCAACAATCTCAGTACCGTCAAAATGGTGAAGGTCCTAGTTTGATAGATATTTAGGGAATTGTATGAATGAATGAAAATATGATGGATGGGGAAGACGTGGATTAAGTAGAATGAAGGGTATACAGTGAGCTCAGAATTTCCGATACTTTTGACCTAATACCTACAAATTCTTTCAAGAAAACTTTGTATTGTATATTACGTTGAAAAACCTCAAAACGTACAATAAGTTTATTGTCCAGAGGTGAGTTTCTCGTACCAAGAAGTTTATTGTACAGGTAACAGGTATTTTCTCTTTAAAGAAAAGTTCTCTTTACAGAAAAGTTCTCTTTATAAATATCAGGTAATTTCTTTTTACAACATTAAGTCAACTTATAGATGTGGAGTTCTTGTACAATTATGGTCATATTATACATGTCAGGTACTTTCTCTAAACATTATTTTAGAGACTTTCGCTTGATAAAATAGCTATTATCGTAAAAGTAACCAACAGAATTTAGGGCAATTCACAAGCCCTAGCTTACGTAAACTGTTCCAATTGACATTTACACCGTTAAATTATCACACTAATGATTTATTCAATCCTTGTGTACGCAAACGTTTTCGGTTGGCCGTACGTATCTAAAGTTTGATAGCCTAGAGATCATAGACAAAAACAAATTAACAGATCGATGTTGACAAAAAAATAAAGATTGCCAATTAATAACTTTACCTGTGATATCAAGACTAAAACAGTGAATTCTCTGGTACGAAAGAAAATCTGGAAATTCTTTCCAGCTTGGTAACTTGGGCGGCCTACAATATTTGGGAAAACCTCGAAACCCCCTACAATAAGTTCATAAACAGATGTTAGATGCTTTCTCTCTACAGTTAAGTTTATTTAA
Source organism: Diutina siamensis (assembly GCA_030580155.1). Lineage (NCBI taxonomy): Eukaryota > Fungi > Ascomycota > Pichiomycetes > Serinales > Debaryomycetaceae > Diutina > Diutina siamensis. Next base: position 80,988 of record JAKTSK010000049.1, on the reverse strand, counting down.
CAGGTATCAAGTACTTTCTCTTTACAGTTAATCTGAGACTAAGTTTATTTTACAGAGATCACCCACTTTCTCTTACTACCTAAATGAGTTCGAAATCAGAAAATGGAATCATGTCCATCAGAAAAATCGCTTGAACACACCAATCCCATTCAATGATATACCATGGCTTTTCTTGTTTAGCCATGGCTGAAGAAATTGATTTTATCAATTTTTGATCTTTGGATGGATGGCAAATAAACACAATTTCATTATCATTTTCAATCCACCCTTTTGGTGAATTCTTCATCACTTTATGACAAGCCATGCCATGATCATTGAGTACTCGAGAGATCAATTCAACTCCCCCATTTAAATTAGCTGAAAGGTTAAATGAACACCCCTTAAACACCCCCTGTTCAGGACGCCGTTTTAGTAAAGTGGCGATGGGATTTGGTGACTCTCCCCCTTGGCCTAATTCTTGATTCAATTCCTGAGGTTGAATTTTGTTATCAAGACTATAATTATCAATATCAGCCACCGTGCACTTTTTATCGATAATATCCCCAAAAAAATCAGGATGAATCACTCGATTCACTCGGGCAATTCCTCTTAGGAATTTTTCAGTTCTCATTACTTTGGGAGCAGCCAAAGTATCAACATTTACCATATCAATTTTCCCATTTGAATCGGAAGAAATGATAATGCCATGGGATGCCAATACTTCAAGTTGTGATTTTGTAAATTGATGGTATCCCGTAACGATACATTTGGCGACTTGGGGGGTATTAATTTTAGCTCTCTTGGAATCGGGTAACGATGGGGTTGGTTGAGATTCTTCATCACCACCAACGGTGGACAAGTAGCTTTTCATTTTACGCTTGCTATTTTTGGCGGCTTCAAATTGATTCAAATCACTCATATCACTATGAAGCTTTTCAGCAGCCTTTCTGGCGGCAGACCGTCCTCGTGGTGGCGGCATCGATGTTGAAATCACCTCTGGTTGAGAACTATCCTGAGTTGGTTGAGAGAGTAAAGTGCTCTGTTGAGTGGAAACAGTTGATTGGATTTGGGGAACTGACGAAACCACTTCAATGTTCTTTTTCACTGGTGACAGCGGCACTGATTGTGGACCAGTTTCCATCGAAGCAGTCTCCAGCGGCACTGATTGTTGACCTGTTTCCACCGAAATAATCTCCAACGGAACTTCTTCCTCCCCCAGAGATAATTCAACCTGATTAATCTCATATTGAGCCGGACCATTCCATAAATCAGGAAGTAACCGGACCAACCCCACCGGCGGCAACTCATCCCGGGCAAATGATTTGTGTTTAGCCACCACCGGAACCAATTTACATTGTCTAAAGCATTCTTCCACCCATAAATGATTCACCACCTCCACAAGGGGAAGTCCATCTTCATCCAACCACTTGTAACTAGCAGCATTATACTTTTTCCCTTCGGCGACTCGACTTATAAGATAATCATTGGTTCGAGTCAATACCTTGGTATAGGTGCCCCCTAAAGATTCAATCAATTTGATCAAATAAAGACGGGTATCGCCAGTATAGTTGGTAATGCAAAATGATTGTCCTTCCAATGGTAGCTTCTTCTCGGGCAGCGGCAACGGAAAGTAAAGCATATTACAATTACGGGGCAAGACAAACTTACCAGTATAAATGATGTGGTAGAGCCAGTCCAAGTTAGCGACAATGGCCGACAGGGCCATGGCTGCATGGTAGTCATCACCGTGTCGGTATTTCCCCAAATAAAAATTGGTCAGGTCAGTAAAATTCAGGTCAATAATACCTCCCTGGCGATGGATTAGTCCCTGGATAACTGCGTGTTGTTTTACTCCGAGGCTATAGTCTCGAGCAATAAAAAATCGTTTGCCATTGAATCCTGATACTGCTAATTTCAGCAACTCGGCGTCAGTAGTGTTGATTGAGTCAACTTGGTCTTGTATCGAAGCCAACAGCTCTTGAGTTGACAGGTATGGATGATCGGAGGACACGATATAAGCGGATTCATCGACTAAAGTGAGATTGGTGATGCTTTTGCTGATCCAATGGGGCAGCACTGTGATGATATTAATGCCTTCTTCTTCCTTGGTGCTGGAGGCAAGTAGAAACTTGTCGTTTGATGTATCGTTGGTGATTAAATGGGTGGTTACTCGGGTTAAAATGTCATTATATTGACCTCCAAACGCCTTGATGGCACCATATATGATTTCTTTATCACCTGGAGGTAAATTATCTGCCACGCAAGCATATACCAGTTTAAATATTAGTTTGGGGTCGGGACTGAAGCTATTTGTGGGGACAAGTTTGTCTGAATCAATAGAGGTGGTGAGCCAAGATGGATCGACCACGGGGATCATCATTCGAATGGCATCATAGTAGCTGGTAAACTCGGGGGTGGTGGCGACGATATAATCTGGTTTGATTTGGGTGTGGAACAAGTCATCTCCGGGGTCGACTGTATTTACTATGGCTCCGTGGGATTTGATCCAAGCGGGAGTGATGCTTGACGGAAGGTCTTGATTGATTAAAGTTATTCTCTTTCCGGAGAACATGGGAGGGGGAGGGGGTTGGGTCGGTGATCAGAGTGACTGGGGATTGGGGTTGAACTTTGGGGTAGCGCGTTTGTTACACGCGTTGGTAGGGTAGCGTTGGTAGGGTAGCATTGATAGAGAGTGGTAGTGGCAGTGGGAGAAAGTATAAAGGGGGTTAATAGAGTGGTTGGATAGATTAAAGCTTTGTTGACTTGATCGTGTTGTCTATTTAGTTCTGGAGTTTTCAACCACCAAATATTTCAAACTCTAACTTTTCCAAATACAACATTCTTTCAATTAAATTGAACCACAATGATTCTGGTGCTAACACCATTGATCAAATTACCAACCCTTCCCAATTCTAAATATTTTCCACCCTTCCCTCGATCTAAACATTCCCCAAATTAGTAGACCAAACTCAATAAAGTGAACTACCACAGTTACCTCCCACCTTTCCTACACTTTTGTCAATAGCTATACCTACCCATCACCAAAAACTCTCCACCGCCCCTCTCCCCTCTATTGAATAGATTCAATTACTCCCCCATCAACTGCCGTCAATTACTTGTGCATTATCATAAATATTATCATAGCAGATGGTCAGCTCCATCTTCAGAGGTGGCTTCATTACCAAACACCCCCCGATCAAACTTAACCACCATCACAGTTACATTGTCAGTAGTCAGCATGTCAATTGCCAATTGACACAATTTTTTCGCCACAACCAGGGGATCAAGATCATTGGCAAATTGTTCCTGGACAAATTGACACGCCTTGATATCCAGGATTACATCCCACACCCCATCACAAGCTAAAATCATAAATTCATCGTCTCGGCTAAGCAGGGTTCGGGTGGTGAACGGACTTCCAATGACTAAATCTTTCATGTATGAGTCTCCAAGCAGTCGAGTCACAGCAAGCACCCCATTGACGCGATTCTTCATAATCAACCCCCCTTGGTTTTTGATGCGGTTGACTTCATTAATATCGGATGCCTTATGATCGTAGGATAACCGAAATGGCTGACCCGAGCGACAAATGACAATGCGAGAGTCCCCCACATTCAGAGTATACAACACCCGTTGATGAAACCGTTGAGGAGTAAACTCATAGCCAGCATTGGTGTCACCCCCATTACCACCAGTGGTTGCCCCCGACTGATCAATTTCAGGATCAGTTTCCCATCGCAACACCGCTACCGCCGCAGTACACCCCAGGGTGCCCACCCCTTCCTTCTCGATGGCATTATCAGCGGCCAAAAACGCTCGATGTAACGAATCTCGCATATCGTGCTTGCCCATTACTGGTGCTGGCGACGACTCATTAACATCGATCTCCTTTTCCACGAGTTGGTGGAGATTATTCCCACACCACCGGGCAGTATCTTTGCCAGCATGGCCATCAAAAATGGCGAAATACCCCCAATCAACCCGTTCAGCAAAGTTAGCAATATAGGTATGAACATCCTCCATTTTATTTCGATAGGTGGTGTTCTTGTTCTCGGCCACCCCAACCTTGAACGAAAGCCCAGTAAACGGGTCACTCATGGTGGTGGCGTATGGTTTTTTTTCCAACCTCAAGTGCGGAACACGGCTGAAGACGGACCAAGACAAACTTTGGAGTTGTTAGTAATCAACCTGGCTAGAGGGTTGAATTGTGACTAATAGTGACCTCGTTTGTCGCTGGTTGGAGTATTACAGTTTTGGGTTAATTTTTCGCGTCGTCACTGGAGAATATCCACGGTAGGTGAAACAGTAAAAGTAAAACGTCTACATTTTGTGATCAAACAACGGTGATGGTGACGATGTAACGACGGTAACGGTGGCTAGTTTTAGTAGAGTGGTGATGTGGTGATGATCATGGTGATCTCTCCTTTCGTGGCTACCCTAACCGAGTCGATTGGTTACTGCTGTCATTGAAGGCTAAAGGTGACACAAAACTAGAGGTGGTTGGTGGGGAAAGTTATCTCCGTTCATGTGTCTTTGTCGTTTCAAGGCCCCCAAGGTTCCCCCGGATAACAATCAATGGTTGCCATTGGAGGTACCCCCAGAATCACCCTCATCCGAGGTGGCCCTAATCAGGGAATGCCCCTCACCCGAAGGCCTTCATCAGGGGTGGCGTTGTCGCCAATACCATAAACAATGATAAGTCTCGCCGCGCTCATAATGCCAGGGGGTTTAAATTTAGGCCCGCACCCACAATTACCCCCAAATGGTTGATATTCCTGTCCCCTACAAAGCAAAGAACACTCCCACCGAGTCGTCAGAAACGTATAACGGAGCTACGTTCAAATTAGTTCGATGGGCTCCCGATTCGTCAGTGCCCTACCTTGGTAAAGTGTTCTATGTCCATGGGTTTTGTGAGGATCTGAAGGTTTACACCGAATTGTTTGATAAATTGAGTCAACAAGGCCTTGAGGTGTTCTTTTTTGGTCAAAGAGGCGCAATTGATACTTCTCCTGATGCATTAGGTAAAACTGATGAGACCCATACCTTTGGTGATTTGGAACATTTCATCAAACAAGAATTGGATGCCCGTAAGGATAAGCTGGAAAAGCTTATTTTAATGGGACACTCCATGGGGGGTGGTATTGTCCTTAATTATGGGATTCGCGGCAAGTATAGAAACCAAATTAGGGCGATTGTCGCCTGTGGACCTTTGGTGGAATTGCATGCTAAATCTCAGCCAAATATCGTTTTGAGAGGATTACAACCAGTAATTAATAATTTGATCCCCCTGTTGAAGATTGACTCGGGTTTAAATATTGATTATATCACACTGAACCCTCGTTATGCTCAATGGTTAAAGGATTCAAAGCCGCAGTTAATCGGAACGGTGAGACAATATAATGACATGTTCAAGAGAGGTAAAGAATTACTTGATGCCAGATACGTGGCCAATTGGGATCAGGATATTCCTCTCTTGATTGTTCATGGAGAAGAAGATTATATCAACGATATTGAAGGGCTGAAAAGGTTTGTCAAGGTTCTTCCTAAAACCGTTGATGTTGAATTTTATCCCGTGGCCAAAGGTCGTCACTCGTTGTTTATCGAAAGTGACGACATTTTCCCCAACGTGTTTGATAAAGTAGTGTCATTCATTAAAAAGACCGAATCCCCCTCTCCTACTGATGTTGCCAACCCAACTACCTCCGATACCGCCGCAAAGCCTACTCCAGGTGGTGTCTAGATGGTGTCTTGACTAGATATTCATATAGTGTAGAATTGAAGTTAATGTGATGTTCTTTCTATTCTTCCATAATTAACAAGCTACGAAACCATTGATAGATCATGGCAAGTTTAACTTTTGAATTGTTAGTGAACAAGTGAGTAGTAAGATCGATAATGAAAAACACCCAAGTTTTTAGCTAGGAAAATTGAAAACCTAAAGGGAAGTATCATTACAACAACTTGTGGCAAATAGCGCTGCTGCTGACAGTTATAACTTGTGAATACTTGTGGTTTGAGAGGTTTCCGTACACCGTTCATTATATGAATGGCTCAAGTTTTCCTTTTGACTCCCAATGTACACTGATGTTCTACCATATTTACTTTCCTCGATGAGGAACTGTAAAATACCCCGATTTGGTTGAGGTAAACATATTGGAAAAGATTTGATATTGACATTACTAGTTGCCACCCAATTAATTCATTTTAACCTAAAAGCCCCTTCTCCCTTAATTGGCGTGAACGTCATTTGCGGGCGTACTCTTAGTTTTATGAAAATGAAAGTCCTCACGCTCTAGCGGCGTACACGCCAAATGGGATGGTTTGCTTACACCAAGGCTTACATCGTCACACTTACGCAACCTAAACTAGCGTTCATTAACCAGGATCCTTGAACTGTCCCGGTCATGGCCGGGGGGGTAAACTTCTCCATCAACAGAAAAATGAGTATGCATTTATGCACTTATGGGATTTACCGTTCAACAAAAGATCGAAATCTGTCTTTACGCCGAGGCAAACCCAAGGTTGACCCAACAGAACTTGGCTGATTGGGTTCAAGGCTACTTTGGTCTAGTCAAACCTCCCAGTCAAACCACCATTTCTCGGATTCTTGCCAGTAAGACTGAATGGATCGCACTGAAGACTCCCGATTTGAGGTTGAGTCGACGAAGAAAACGAACTAACCCGGTATTACGGCGGATTTTGACGGAATGGATGACTCAAGGAGTATGGGAGGGTCAACCCATGCCCACGGCAATTATCCATCTGGTAGCGGTACTGATTTGGAACCGATTACCCACTCAATTTAAGCAAGGAAAAGGCGAATTTAATTGCAAATGGATCAATAATTTTGTTAAACGGCTTAATATTGATGTGGATGAGATGGATAAAGGTTATCCTTTGAATAAAGTATGGCAATTGGATGATAAAGTCGAACTTAAACAATATTTACAACGACTAATTGATGAAGAAAAGTATCGTCCTCAAGATATCTTTTGTATCGAAGAGTTTTCTCTTTTTTATTCGTTACCTTTGGACCAAATCTTTGATGCTTCTGCCATTGATTTAGGTCTCAAACAGACCGATTCTCCAGCGGAACGGTCACTAACAATTATGCTTGGCTGTAATATTGATGGCCTGGAAAAGTTGAACCCCTTGGTGGTAGGGAAATATGAGAAATTTGATGTATCGAAACATCCACTGTTTTGTCATGGTGGTGGCCATAACCTGAACCAACAGATTCTTAATAAGATTACTCGAGAGTTTGGCATTCATTATTCAAGTAATGTCAACAAATGGATCACGTCGTCGATGTTTCAAAACTACCTCCTTCTGCTTGAACAAAAGCTTAAATCAACAGGGCGAAACGTGGTTATTGTTTTGGACGATTCAAGTTCCCACCGTATCATTAACCTCAAGTTTTCTCATATCAGATTGGTATATTTGAAAAATAACAGTAATCTTCATGGCTTGGATTATAATGCTGGAGGGGTCAAGTACGATTATTTACCGCTTAATTATGGGATCATTGAAGACTTTCGAATTAGGTATCGCATTCAACAATACCGATGGATGATTAATCTTCAACAAAGTCATCACCATAACCGAATGGAGGTACTTCTGGAGAAAGATTATAAAATTCCCTTGGTAAACATTTTGGAAGCAATCCATGAATGTTGGACCCAAGTACTGAAACCATTGATTCAAAATGCATGGCGAAGGACTCATCTTTTCAATTTTAACCAGTGGCCTGAATTGGCATCAGAACAAATTGATCAACTGAATTATTATGAACTTTATCATCTTATCACTCAACTTAACGTGGTTATTCCGTGGGAAATTGATGATTTGATCAGTTTGGTCAATGAAAGGGCCAAAATTACCTTGCAATACCTGTCTATTGAAGAGATCATTGACAGTTGTCTTTCAGAAACTCTTGATTATGAAGAATTTCTCCAAATGGATGAGCCAGGCGAACCAGACTGGTTTATGGAAGTGCCATCGCAAAAACGAGCCAAACTCATCCCCCAACTTCTGCCTAAAACGGGTTCAGAATCACCAATGATGCCGTTTGAATTTGCCATCCCCCCCTTGGCCTCACCATTAACCCCAACATCACCAGGTGATGATGGATTAAAACTGGCAGTGGTTAAAGTAATTCAGGGCTCATCTCAGTTGGGATTAACCACCACTACCCTTAATGATCTCCAGCACGCCTTGAATCAACTTGAATAGCAATAACCCATTTTCATATTTATTACCACTAGTCTTCCCCGTGTATATACAGTTCATATCTAGCCTAAGCTAATTCGTTATCATCATCTTCAGTAATCCCCAACTCCTTGGCTCTTTCCTCCAACCGTTGTCTCTTTTCCAATCTCGCTCTTCTAATTCTAGCGATTTCGGCCTTGATCTCATGGGGCTCCTTGGGCACCTGATTAAGAGTGGCGGGATCAGGCCAGAACCCTGGTAAATTAAATTTGTGGTCGGTATCCAACCCCACGTAGTACATCACCATGATCGGGGAAAGAAGGTAAAAGCCAAACTAACTGTTAGTATAACTGGGCGGGGTTAACTTTGGTAAAGAAATCAACATACCTTGGCCGTCTCTAACTGAGTTCTGGAGATACCCCCAAAAAACTTGTGGGAAAACCCTCTATAGAATGACATCTCTTAAATAAAAAGGGTATGGGGTTTGGATTGTAGGGTTTCGCAATCGATGGGTCTCATTCCTGCAGGTACTGGTAAGGTCAGCTGATCACCACCAATAATGGCACCATGTAAACGAAGAATAATTAATCAAATCATAGTGTATAAAAACTTGAAGTAAATAAATTTTATTTGTGTTTGGTGAAACATCCCTTTGGGGGTGAAACTACCTCTGTTGTACATTACTATCAAAAGGTGCGAACACGTACTTATAACACCCTACACCACCTACCCCCAAATTATGGTGGAAACAGAGACGATCCAGCTGGACCAGAATGTGCTGGCTCAACAGCAACAACCAATGTCATTTATTCAACGTATAAGTGAAAGTTCCCACCCCATTTGCCTCGTCTTTTACATGTTTTTCAGGGTAGCACCACTCGTGATTTACTTGTTTGGAAGTTTGTTCATTGGTTTAGTGACGAAAAAAAATCAATTTATCATTCTATTCATAACCATCATTCTATTAGTGTGTGCCGACTTTTGGAATCTTAAAAACATCAGTGGCCGGCTACTTGTGGGATTAAGATGGTGGAACGAAACCATTCCCTTGGACGGCCAGCCTGGAGAATTCGAAAACGTGTGGGTGTTTGAACTGGCTGATCCAAGTAGATATATCAATCCCATTGATAGTTATATCTTTTGGATGTTATTATACGCGGTGCCGGTGGTGTGGATGGTGTTTGCGTTTATGGCGGTGATTAAGTTTGAATTTTTGTATTTGATCTTGGTGGCGGTGGCCATTTCCCTTAGTTGTACTAATGCCATGGCATTTACCAAATGTGATAAATTTGGCAAGGCTAATACTGTGGCCAATGATGTGGTTGGGTCGGTATTTTCTCGAGTTGGTGGGAATGTTTTTAGTCGGTTTTGGGGCAGCAACTAAATAGTGTATTATTTTTATCGTTATGAAGTTTGGGACAAATGATTACTTAATTGAATTTTCACTAGACACGATTTCCAACAGTTTAATGGAACCAATTACATCAAGTATGGTTACGTTATTGAAGTATTTGTGTCTCCACTGGGAAACATTCACGGTGACCAAGGATGTAATTGTCATCATTGACAAAATCATGCTTTCATGAAACCCACGTCAAACCAAAACAGTGGTGCCTACCCGCAAGCTTAGTCCCTAATTTGTCAAGTTTACTTATCCTCTAATCATCAATTGGTTTAAACACGTTAATAAGTTAATCTACCACATTTGAAGCTTGACCTTATCCTGGTGACACATGGTCAATTGCACCGACTTTAATGGAGGGTAGGGCCGAGTGTCATCCAAATTCAAATGGGAAAACATTTGCAATAATCTAACCGTGACGTACGACGCTTCGGTCAAAGCAAACTGTTGGCCCAAACAAATTCTAGGACCACCATTAAATGGAACATACGCCCATCCAAGTTTGGCATTCTTGGCCCATCTTTCAGGACGGAATTCTTCAGCATCGCTGCCGTAAATCGATTCCAACCGGTGAGTAGCATACACCGAGTACGCAACTGTAGTACCTTTACCAACATACAATGGCTTTGATCCATCCTTACCCCCACCCCGAGGTAAGGTAGTATCCTTAGTAGCACATCTAAAGTTGACAGGCACGCTGGGGTAAAGTCTCAATACTTCATTCATCACCCATTTTAAGTATTCACACTTTTTCATCAGTTCAAAGGTAATTTCTTCCAAATCAACATCGTCACCAACCCCAAAATTATTTTCGATTTCTTGCCGAAGTTTCTTGTAAACTTCGGGATTACGTCCGAGTTCAAAAAAGGTAAAACTTAAAAGACCAGCAGTAGTGTCCCGACCCGCCACCAAAATGTTCAACAATTGATCTTGAATCACCTTGGGGTCCCGAGTTTGCTTGGCAAGTTCATAAAGAAACGTGTACCCATCGGCCAGTTTCTTTTCCAATTCCTCAGGAGTAGCATTAAGCGCCTTTTTAACATAATGCTTGGTAAACTTGTGAACAACTTGAGTACAAGTTTTAAATTCCTTGTTGTTGACTAAAAAGTAAAACATTTGGGTGTAAGATCTCAGCGCCAAGTACATTTGAGCAACATTGAATGCTTGGGCAAATTCCCCCCGACCATCGAAATCATTAGGAGGAACTTCACCAATTGAAGCATCATAAAGTGAGTTGACCGACTCTCCAAATAAGAATTCAGTGGCAGTGTCCATGGTAAGACGGAAAAACAATTCTTGAATGTCAAACGTCTTACCCTGGCTGTTACGAATGTGCTTGGCTAACACCTGCAAATGAGGTTCAATCAGTCTAACATGGGCCACTTGTTCACGAGCAAATTGCGGTCTCAACATTTGTCTAGAATGTTTCCAACCATTACCGTCCAAAGTAAAGATACCATCACCAAGCAAAGGGTCAAAGTGAGCATGACGAGTACCAAGAGCAAAGTCATTGAATTGAGTGGCTAAAACTGCTTTAATATTTTCCGGATCATCAGTACAAACAATCGGTACTCCAAATAAACTTAAAATAAACGATTCCCGTCCAACAGCATTAAAGATTTCAACAATAAAATCCGCAAGATAACCTTGATTCTTCAGTTTAACCAATTTCAAGATAAACGGTAGAGAAAACATCCCCGTGTGCTGCAACACTGGTGCTGGCTCACATCCGTGCTTCTTAATAAATGCCCATTTCTTGAGGGTATGTCTGGTGTATAATAAGCCAACAATCAAGGTGACTACCGCCAAAACATTCCATAAGGGACTGGAGAAAGTTTCCAGTTCAAGGTATTTTGATAATCCCATAACCGCTGGGGCTTACTGGTGATTTCCTACTCAGTATATATAGGCATTACGTCCGTCGCAAAAATATATGCAGGTCCGACGCATCACATGCATGTGTCCGCAATTACAGATGTGGGGTAGATGTCAATTAACGTCCAACACAGGGTCCAATCATAAAGGTTATTTACGAGATGGGTGTAAAGTAAATGACGAATTCTCTAGTTTAAATCTTTTATTGCTACTAGTTATGGATAATTCGTCTAATTTTTTCTTTATTCCTAATTAGTAACTTCTCTAACTCAATTCCCCGCCGCCGCGCAATATTCGGAGTTCGGTGCCCTGCATTTCGTTTACTGCAGACGGAGAAAGAGCGAGAACTCAAAGGTTAAAGGTACGTATTGATTACCACTAAATTGGTAGATGCAATCGAAGCACCGTGTTTATACTTTTCCAATTAACCAGGTAATTTCATCCAATCGATAAATTCTTCTAAACTAAATAATCTTTTTCTCAACTATCAATATCCGTCGTCATCTTAGGCGACTGACGTGTATCGGAGGAAGATTTATACCCGCTAGGAATATCATCACATGCTTTCTGCAAATACTGGAGCTTTTTCTGCAAATCAAGGTAAACCGGAGCGGACTCAATTAGCGGCGTTAGGGTATAATTAATCGTGACATCCAGAGTTGGGGGAGCAGTTTGCCTAACCCCGACACCGATAAACTTCAGGAAATCGAAATCACGAAGTGGGGTTTCTCCGTCGACCCCCACCAGTTTACTATGGCGATAGCTGGTGGAAGTAGTTTCTGCTTGTTTGTACAAAATATTCACAATCAACTGGTGAAGAACAAGATTTAGGGCGTTATTTCTGGTAAACTTTACCACCGACTGAGTCAATCCCTGTACTTGAATTGATTCAGGCATTCTCTTGAGAATGGTCAATGGATCATAATAATCAGAAGTCTTGTCATCAGCCTGCTCAATCAAGACTTTGATAAAATTGGGCCGGCCGCCATTAGCGTCAGAAACCGCCTCATCCAACAATAGATTCCAGCAATCGCTATCTTGGTGACATTTGGCAAACTCCAATGCTGCCACGGGGTCGTCAAGATCGCGAATAATCAATTTCATTGCCTTTTTCGTTTGGCCAACTTTGCCCAAGAGATACACTAATTCTTGGGTATAACCAGCATTTTCGCAAATGGAGATGGCTTGATCCAAATCGTATTGGGTGTCATGTTTGGTGAGGTACGGCAAAAGCATGGAACGGCGATACTCCAGGAGGAGCATCACAATCTCGTTGCCAAATCTTGATGCCGCATATTCATCTTTTATCCGTAATTGTTCGAGATAGATGAATGATAACATGGATAGTTTTTGCTCATTAAACAAGCTAATGAATCGGGTGGGCCCTACTTCGTGACGATGATCGACGAGTAACCCCATATCTGAAGCCACCTGTTTTTCAATCTCATCAACCGGTAGAGTGGTGAGGGCATTAGTGGTTGAAAATTGGTACTCAAACATTTTGGGGATATCCTGATAAAATTGGTCAACAAGATTATAACGAGCAATAAATTTCACCAAGTTACCATCATGAAGGTACATCATATGAGGGACGGCTTTGGCGGGTTCAAGTCTGGCAATATATAAATCAATTAATCCCTGGCGAAGCGCCTTCAGGTCTTTTTCTTCCACCTGGTCTTCTAGTTCTTGTTCAATGACCTCAACATTGAAAAGGCCCAAATCCCATTTCTTAAGTAGACTAGTGAATTTGTCCTCGTCATGTTCCAACCAATGCTGAAGAATTTTGGTGTAGATATCCCGATCAATCCCCAATTTAGTAGTGGTGGGAATGACATCAGAGATTTCCTGGTAATGTCCAGTATTACACGCCAACGACAGCCACTGATCCCATTGATGGACTACCTCACCGACATAGGCATCATCACTGGCCACCGCTGTCAGGGCAATTGTACTCTTATCGTCCCTAACCACCAACTTGGTTTCATCCACCGCTAGAACTTTGGCCAAAAAGTCAAGTGCCGCTCTCCAATCATCCTTGACTAAATTATCAACATGCTGGATACCATAATTAAGTCGTTTTAATGGAGGAAAGTTAAGAGCTCCACTTAATTGCCATACTTGGTCAAATTCATCATGATCAATAAACCATTGTAATCGATCGTCAAGTTCAAACTCTTCCGCCACCACGAGATCTCGAGCAGAAATGATAAAATATTTGTCGCCTTGACTTGATAATTGAAAGTCATTATGGGACAAGTTAATATCTTTCAAGCCAATTTCCTCCTCCCATTCAACTGCCCCACTAACAGAATTCACCAATTGCAAGTCAGGATTGTAGAATTGTCGATGGCCATCATCATCAATGGTAGGGGGAGTATAGGTCAACACCAACCATTGGTCGTGCTTTGAAAAGGGTACAATCCCCGCAATCATCGTGTTCATCTTGTAAATTGATTCAACCTCCACCAGCTTATCGATCCCCTGAGGATGGCTTCGAAATGACACTGACAGTGGGATATAGGACGAAGATGTGGTTGGAGGTTTCTTGGTGGCTTGAGATATCCTTAATGACCAAATATAGTTCCCCCAACCTACCACCATGCGGTCAATTTCAGGAAATGCCCACCGGGGCCAATATTCATCCAGGCGAGGGGCATCGGGGGGTCTTTCGATGGTTCGAATCTTTTGCTTGGTTACATAATTAAACGCAGTGATACCATCATCATTCATCCAAAATAGAAGGTCATCAACTCGAGCAAGACCAACAATGGGTCCATTGCCCTCAGCGAGCACCACATCCAGACGCTTACCCAACCAACTTTTGGTCGAGTAAACCACCTTACCTCCCATTCCTCCCAGAATAAACCCCCGGGTCTGATTAAACCCCTTGTCTAGTAGTACTGAGTGGATAGGCCGCTGAAAGTCATAGGCGGTAATATCCTTTTCGTCCTTGATGGAACCAGTCACCACCGTCCCATCCATTGAACCGGTAGCAAAGAACGAGTCATCAGTATAGACCAGCAACACTGATGCCCGGTGAGCTCGGAACGTCCGCACCAAGTTGAGATCCTTGGTATAGATCAGAATCATTCCCAGGTGAGTAGCAAAGATGACATACTTGGCACCAAACGTCAGGGCACTCACATCAGAAAGAGAAAGCGACTTGGGCCGACTATATTTGAGTACAGGGATGTCCTCAATTGACCCGATGGACTCGTCAGATATTGATTCGGCGTCATCATTTGTGTCGGATTCAATATCTGAGGGTTGGTTGATAGAGCCATTGGCGGGGTCTTGCTGGATTATTGGTGGATCAACTGGAGTGTCATTCGTTATTAGATCTTCTTTGGTTCCAATCAGTTGGTCAAGTGATTGGTTGAGGGACTGATGAACTGACTGGTCCAGTGTCTGATCACTCATAGTGTGTGCGCGTTTAGTGAAGATGGTGTTGGTGATTGTTGAATGATTGTTGATGGGTGGTAAACCGTGGATAATGTCATTATAGTTTAGTTTTAATTGCTCGTCTTTTTCAAAAAATTTATTTGATATAATCTTGAAAGTTTTAACTTTTTGGTTGTCATTTCTTCTGGTTTGCTTTCTTTAATCAAATGATCCAACAGGCCAAAAGTTGACATATTCAAACCCAAAACGTTACCAAACAGACCATAAATATATATAGGAGCAAGTTACATACTCCAGGACTCCTGTAACCGTGTATAACCCAAACAGTCAACATTAGCCAACAGGAGGGGTAAAGCCGCACGTTAACCAAAAGTCAACAATCCCAAAACTCACACCAAAATCAACCCAAAACATGTTAATAACTAAACGACAAAATTACTCAACCACTCAACCTAAACCCCCTTCCATCTCACCTTCAAATTCACTCTCTCCATGTCCCCCGCCATTACTTCGCACCGTTGTCCAACCTACTGTCCAATCACTCATCCAACAATCACCACCATCATGACCAGCCAGGAGGAGATTCTGGCACCCGATGCACTCAAACTTTACCGCAATACCCTCAATTTCAACGTCATAAGTCGATATGATCCTGCCATCAAACAGCTCCTTTACTTTACCTCCCACTGTGTCATATACAAGTTTCAAGATGAACAATGGGCCAAAACTGACTTTCAGGGCATGCTAGCATTCTATATACGTGACTTTGTCCCTCCAGCTGCCCCTTCATCCAATTATCATGACCTCCAGCGGTGTTTTTGCTACGGACTCATCCTCTTGAATCGATCCAACCCCCAGTGCTTCTCACTCGGGTTATTGCCCAATACCATGACGAAAAAGTACTTCCCAAGAGGAATCAACAACAATGGCATTTCCGAGATGGACGTGGAGTTGAATGATAATTTGATCATTGTCAAAAACTTGTTGGGAGAGATTTATGGGTTGTGGGTGTTTAATGAAGAGGACAGAACCAAGTTGTTCAAGCTATTAGACTATTGCCTCAATAATCAAGGGGGTTAATAAATAGAATTCACATCTCACTCGCATTTCTACTCTCAAATGGCCCCCCTGGCAGTTGTTCCCCCCCAGTTTCTTCTCTTTGGCGATCTGATTACCGAGTATTCGGGTCGGGAAGGTAATTTTAGTTTTTTTGGATCACTTGTTGATGATTACCGTCGCCGGGTCGATGTGGTTCTTCGTGGTTATGGTGGCTACAACTCCACGTGGGCTAACCATGCCTTTGCCAATATTTTGGCGGGATTGACCAATGTCAAGGTCATGTATGTATTTTTTGGTACTAATGATGCTGTGATTAGGAACGAGCCCATTCCGGTGACCTTATCGGTGCCGATTGATCAATACCTGGTCAATATTGGTAAGATCATTGATTTGGCCCACGATCATGGCATTGATGTGATTGTGGTGGGCCCTACCCTCCATGACCCTCATCTCAGCAGTGAATATCTTAAACAAAGAAATCCTGATGAGCCGGTGTCTCCAATGGGGAGTAATATGGAGAATAGACGCTATTCGGAGGCCGCCAAATCGGTTGCTGCCACAAAAGGAGCTAAATTTTTGGATCTTTGGACCGCATTTCAAAAAGATCTGGGGATTCCGATCGAGCAATTCGAGTATGGGGACGACTGGAAAAAGTGTCCTGACGTTTCCCGCTACTTTACTGATGGTATCCATCTTAGTGAATATGGGTATCGGATTTTTTACAAGGAATTGAAGCGAGTGATTGCTGAGGAATTGCCTCAATGGACCCCGGAGAAGGTGGTGCCATCATTGGCTTATTATAGAGATATTGATATGGACAATTTGGATTCAATCTTCCATGGTAGTCGTTAGAAAGTTTGAATAGAATTATATGTTTAGAATTTGTGATTTTAAAGGAGTTGAAAACAGTTAGAAAAAAGGATAAAAGGGTTAAGCAATGGTAGGAAAATGGTGGGAATGTAAACAGCTATAACCAGTAAAAACAGTAGTCCCATATTAGTTCACACTATCAAATCGATCGGTCTACATTTATTCTACTTCTTTCACCGTTCGTAAGAGTCAATACGATGCAGACATTTTTTGCAGCACCTAAACAATTAAAAAACGATACCAAAAAATTTCACCCATCCCACAACCTACCCTCTTTCTTTCGTTCTGTTCTCTGGTGCACCTTTAATTCAACCTTAATGTGCGCGTTTTTGTTCTCTACTCAAGTACAACCGCTGGGGACGTTTATTCCTAGTTAACACCAACAGGCCAACCCTCGCCTACTCCTTGAGAAGCCTGGTGACACCATGATGAATGGCAATGGGGCTACACGAGGTGCTGCCCAACGACAAAAATTGGCCAAGGCCCAGGCCCAAGCAGAAGCGGCCAAAACCAATGTCTCCAAAGAAAAGAAGACACCTCACTTTGCCACCACATCCGCTGAGATCCTTCAAAAGTATCAAAAGTACCCAGCCCTGGTGTCTTTACATATCTTTGAAACCCATTACCGATTTAACAATAGCCAGGACTCCCAAGTGATCGCCAAGGACCTGCCAATGATAAAGGATTTTTTACACCATGTGTTGAAGGAAACCATCCCCCAAGAATTGTCTGAACTTGTCAAGGATTTTTCCATTCGACTGTATGATGGATGTTTAATCCTTCAGGTTTATGATCATCGCCAAATGGTGGAGGTACCGATGAAGCAAGCCAATGGAGACATGACCACGGTGAAAAAACCAAAGACTTACCGGACATTGTTGAGACCTACCCAGCTACTGATATACTATGATCTTCTTTACCATACTGACGCCGCCTTGTCCAAATTCACCGACCCATTATCGTTGCAAATGGAACTGGAGATTTTAACTTTGACCAACCGCAATTTAGACTTACTGGTGCCATTAAACCCTTACTTATGTGATGATTATCTTCAGCCTGATCCTCAATATCCCAAAACAATTTGGAACGAAGCCAAAAATGATTATGATATTGAATTTACTCACCGACAAGAAACGCCAGTGGTGCCACGGAAGCTCCACCAGGACGAAATTGTGTTGCACAAATCGAGTGATTATGAAGAAATCATGTTGCTCATGTCTAATAAGTACAAGGGTGATGCTAGTGAACAAAAGTTGGTGATTGTGGGCCAGCCCAATATTGCTGGCGCCGCTCCCGCCGAACTGATGCTGCCACAAAAGTCATTGAAAGATGTCAAAAAGGATGGTTCTCCTGGTCTGCAATTGAATTCGACTCCCACCGTCAAGCTGGTGCTGACGGCTCCTCCCCGCACCACCGGTCAATTTATGAGATTACGCCTCATTGAAGAATACCGCAAAAAGAAGGATGCCAAACAAGCAGCCCAAGTTAAGGCAATTGCTGGATCTACTGGTGCTGGCGTCGGTACAGCAATGGCTGCGGTACCCACTCCGGCATCGATGGTGCCAGGAATGATCCCCAACAAGACCAATACCAAACCACCACCACCACTACCACCACAACGACAACCAAACCCCCTGGAAATGGTTCCACCTGCTGGGCAAGGCATGGGGGCTGGCCCTGTGCAACAAATCCCTCCACAACATCAACCTCAACCCCCACCAATGTCGGCTCAACAGCAGTACAGCCAACAGATACATCAACAACATTTAAAGAGGCAAAAGGTTGGACCGGGACCTTCAGGGGTACCTCCCCCTCATCAACAACCACCAGTAGGATCGATGCCGCTGACGCCATTGATGAATCTGGCAATGGCAACCCCAGTGATCACCAATGGAAATTTGCGCAATCAATCGCAACAGCAGCATCAATTCATGGGAGATCTGATTCCTCAATCACTGGTGGCCCTCAATCAACAACAGGGACCTCCCCAACAACCAATCCAACGAATGCCTCCTCAAAATCAACTGCAACAACCACCACAACCCCCTCAACAACTCCCACCCCAACAACAACAACAACTGCAACAACAACGATCAACTATGGCTCTGCAACAGCAACGGCAAATCCTTCAGAATACCCTTTCGCCGGAAGAACAACAGGTATTTCGCCATCTTCAACAGAAGATCCAGGGGTTACTGCAAATGGTCACGTCGGGTGTTGCTCCAAATGGTCAACAATTGACTGCTCAGCAAAAGCAAACCGCTCAGCATCACGTCAAGGCCTACCAGCAACAACTTATTCAAAAGTTCCCGTTGTACTTCCAAAGAGTGAGTCAATTTCGCATGCTTCAACAACAGCGCCAACAGCAACAACAGCAGCAGCAACAGCAGCAGCAAAACATGATGAACCAACGGCGCTAGCGATTTTACATATATATCTTTTGTATTATTAATTAACCTAAACTCGATATGTTTAAACATCTAGTACTTTTACAATACTTGGTTACTGGTTATTTAGGCTACGGCCATAGTATCCGAGGGCGACAATAGTACCAGTAACGTAAAACACACCTCTACCCACCTCGCCCAAAATGGCCCGCTTCCAGGTAGCGGTGGTTGGGCAATGTTGTTTGGAAGGAGGTGGGACATCATCATCGCTACGGGCGCGTTTACGGGGATTTTTGGCAAGCAAAGCTTGGGAAACCTGAGAAGTTTCCAGGTCAAACTCTTCCAGATCGAGATCATTACTGAAACTACTCTCCATAGTTTCGAGCTCCACTGGTGATACTCGATCAGTGATGGGTTTGGCATCATCTCCACAATCACAAGTGATTAGGGAACTACCATCTTCGAATGAACACCCCGAACCAAAAATGCAATTGCCGATATTGGTTGGTTTATAGTTTTTGGATAGATTGTCATCGCTGAGCGAGTGTAAATCATCGGAATGATCCAATTCGTCATCTTTTGGTTTGAGGTAGTCAATGCTAGAGGGGACAGGAAACGTTGTTGAGCTCAGTAAAAGGTTTGATGGCATCATTTCGAAATCAGCGGCGGACACGCTAGAAATGTTGGAAAAGAGATCATCCCGATCCACTGGTTCGTCATCGTCTTCTTCTTCCTCTTCTTCCTCTTCTTCTTCATCGTCATTTTCACTTTCTTGGGAACAAGCTGTTTCTTGGTCAATATCAATCTGAATCACTTCCAGTCCTGGGTCGAGCTTGCTCAGATTAGCCGAAATAGAAGGCAGTGGCAGAGGCAGAAGTTCAGCACATTCCTCCTCATCGGAAATGGAAATAATATCACCATCAAATCTCGGTACCAACGCTTTTTCTAATATCAACTGTGAGCCATTAATAGTTACAACCAGCCAGCAGCCAACATTATCGGGAGCAGCCCGCATCGAAGTTAACGTCACCAGCTTCAGACAAGACTTCATATACGGAGCAATCTTCTTGTGAAGAATAAACCCAAGATAATCCCCCAGGGTCAATTTGGTCCTCACCGAACCAACAGCGACATTATTAACAAAGGTACCATACTTCAGGTTGCGATCAGCAACATACCAATCGCCATGATCAAACGTAATGGTGGCATGGTCCCTCAGCATCCGGGATTCATCAAACCAAAGGTTATCTTCAAGGGGGGCCACCCCCCGCCGCTCCAGCAGTCGGCCAAGGGGCCATATTTTGACGGTGGCGTCATTTTCAACACCAAGACGTCGGGTGATTGCACTCATTGGGACAATTGCTTGATCAATATAAAAATAGTAGTGGGGGAGAAATGATCAAAATGGCGGGGGGGAATGGCGTTTATATATCCCTCCCCTTGTTGTCATGCCAGGGGCATATGCAGGTCAATTTTAAAGATAACGATATTGGAATAGGGGATAACATTACCTAGCGTGGACAAGCCTAATAACCTCGCCCACACGGTGACATCTTGGCTTCGAGGTATTGGGGCCATGGTCACGATATTTGGTCGCCGTTAATCATGTATTTTGATTACCAACAACTGGTTGGCCCAGGGATACTAACCCAGGGGCGTCAGATCAGATAGTAGGAATGTCCCCTTTAGCCATAACCATGGAGATCAATAACCATGGTGGCCATAAGGTGGGGTCCGGTGTGGCGGTAGTGGTGGTGGTGGGGGTGGGGGGCTCTTGATCTGTCATGATTACGAGCGTGAACCGATCACACCTTTTGGTATATATGTAGCGGAGGAGGGTCCATTCAGTGAATGACAACTGACGAACAATGAGGCGACAGGGTCAATAAACGTTCGAGGTGGGCGTTAGAAGTAGAAGGTGATGGCACCCTGGGTGTGAAAGGAAAGGAAGAATACAAGCCGCGTGGACTAACCTGGACCAGCCCCCCTCAAATAGGGTAAAATATCAATATGATGTACTAATCATCACCTATTCATTGGTATACCTCCAACCATTACACCATTGCATCATTAATCAGTACTGAGTAACTGTCACTCCATCGTCGCGTTAAGCCGCACCAGTCTCTCACCCGACCCACTCTCCACCACCACAGCCAATGTCCAATCAACAACAGTTGGTATTCTATGGCCCCAAGCCATTGGTACCGCTAAATGACAAGATGCGCCATGGCTTTGATGAAGAGTATAACCTGGAACAAGTGCTTCTGATGCTTGCCAGGCTGTTTTTCATCTACTACGATGATAAACGCCACAACACCAATGGTAATCCCATTCTGGAGGAAATGAAGAATCAACCCGAGTATTACAAAAACTACCAGCCCATTACTGATTGGAAATCACCCAAGGGACAGAAAACCATCCTGGCAGCGCTTATCCTCTGTCTCAACCTTGGCGTCGACCCCCCTGATGTGGTGAAAACTTACCCCTGTGCCAAGATGGAGGCATGGGTAGATCCCCTGGTGTTTTCTGAAACGAAAAAGGCATTGGAACAAATTGGAAAGAACCTCCAAACTCAATATGAAAACATTTCCCTTCGCACAAAGTATAAACAACTGTTGGATCCGTGTGTCGAAGATGTAAAGAGGTTTTGCAATATTCTCCGGAGAAATGCCAAGGAGGAACGAATTTTGTTCCATTATAATGGTCATGGCGTTCCTCAGCCCACCACTCTGGGGGAGATTTGGGTATTTAACCGCGGGTATACCCAATATATCCCAATTTCCCTTTATGATCTACAAACTTGGTTGGGGGCTCCCGTTATTTTTGTTTATGATTGCAATCTGGCGGGAAACATCGTTCATAACTTTAAAAAGTTTGTTCAGAAACGAATTGATGATGATAACGAAGGAAACCACGACCAGGCGGCTCCCCTGCCCACCCTGGCCTACCTTGAATGTATCCAATTGGCGGCATGCAAGTCTAATGAACTTTTACCCATGAATCCTGAACTTCCAGCCGATTTATTCACCTGTTGCTTGACTTCTCCCATTGATATGCTGATTAGATGGTTCATCATGCAACTGCCTCTCAAGAAATACTATAATCTGAATTTACCCAAGAATTCTGCTGGAAACGTCATTATCCCGGGGAAACCAGGGGATCGTCGTACTCCTCTTGGTGAATTGTCATGGATTTTCACGGCCATCACTGATACCATTGCCTGGCTGCTGTTATCACGTCCCATTTTCAAACGACTCTTTCGTCAAGACTTGATGGTGGCAGCTTTATTCCGTAACTTTTTATTGGCAAAACGGATCATGCCGTATATGAATTGCAATCCCATTTCTGATCCACCATTGCCTGAGGTGGTGAGGCATCATCCCATGTGGGAACTGTGGGACTTGGCTATTGATCAGGTCTTGGGTCAATTAGTTAAATTGGGTGCGGATGGTGAGTTGGACTCAGCGCTGGCGCTGGGTCCATTGGCACCGCTGACAGGCCAACAGATGGCACCAGTCCCATCCCAAGCTCAATTACAACAACTGCAATCTTCCACTGGGGGAGCCGCAGCTCCAAGACTGGTGATCCCTCCCAATTATCAGCATCAGACGTTCTTTGAACAACAACTCACTGCATTTGAAATGTGGCTCACTTATACTGGTCCCCTGGTTAAGGAACCTCCAGAACAATTACCAATTGTTCTTCAGGTACTTCTTTCACCAGTACATCGGTTGAGGGCACTCATTCTACTTTCTAAGTTTCTTGATTTGGGACCATGGGCAGTATACCTCCTGTTGCTGATTTGTATTTTTCCCTATATTCTCAAGTTGCTCCAATCTCCCTCTCAGGATCTTAAACCGGTGCTAATCTTTATTTGGACAAGAATAATGGCCATTGATTACAAGTCCACCCAACAAGAATTGTGTAAAGATAAAGGGTTTAACTACTTTTATATGATCTTAAATGGTCATAATCAACTGGGGCCTCCCACCCTGTCAACATTGGTTGAAGATCACAAGGCCATGTCGGCATTTATCTTGACCTTATTTATTAAAAACTTCCGTAATGGCCAACGCCAAGTGTTTTCCCAAGAGATCATTGCCAATTGTTTACGCTACATTGCTGAGCTGGAGAATCCATTGTTACGGCAATGGTGTGGGTTGTTACTTCTGCAATTGTGGGCCAATAACCCTGAAGCCAAATGGGTGGTGTATCGAGAGAATGTCATTAGTGAGTTGTTGACCATTGTTAATGATCCTATTCCTGAGGTACGCACTCTGATTATTATTGCATTAACAACGTTCTTGTCTGATCCTAATGAACCTCCCACTCGGGAAGAATTAAAACGACAAGATTTGCGACTTGCCCTGGCGATCGTGGGACTTGCTGGAGATGGGTCACTGATGGTACGCAAGGAACTCTTGTTTTTCATTCATAAATTTATCGTTGTTTATGAAAAGTTCTTTCTTGTGGTGGCATTTACTCAACTTGAAGAAGAAATTGTGTTGATTGAGAATCCTAATAATCTCAATGAATTTCGGAAAAAGTCGCCAGGTTACGGGCTGATCTTTTCAAGTGTTTGGAAAACGCTTTTAATTCTTCTGGAAGACCCTCATTGTGAGGTGAAACAATTAGCAGAGATTCTCATTGATATTGTGATGATGAAACTTGCTGAATCAGAAATGGGACCAATGACCAAGGAGATCCAGGAGTTTTTGGTGAATCATTCATCGATTAGTATTGCTGAAGAACTCAAGAAACAAGCACCTCCACCGGTGATGAAGTTACAGCGACAAAACTCGAGTGGGTCAATGGTGGGAAGACAACATATTAAACATGGTGAGCGTCGGATAGTTCTGGAAGCAGCTCCAGGCAGCGGTAATCACCACCGGCTGACATCGGATGCCCTGTCAATATTGACGAAAATCAACTTGTCATCTTTCTTTAAACGACTTAATGATGATGGATCAGAACTGAAGATTGCCAAGGTATTCAATCCAAGACCTTCACCAATCAATTACCACCTGCAATATATCCCCTCCACCCCCATGTTCACCAAGCGAGACTTGTTGAAGCCGCCTCTGTTTCCTGAAGAGCTGGGATTCTTCAAGTGTTCACTGGAATACTTTCAAGAACCACAAATGCTGAAGAAGGAACTGGAAGAGGCGGGGTCGGTGGAATATATACAACTGTTGTGGCGGCGGAATCGAAATGAACAAATCATTCAAGAAACCCAACCACAAAAGGAATTGGCAATTCGAGGCGATTGGAATCGGGACGTTCGAACTTTGGATAATAAGATCCCCCCCAAACTCATCAAATTTACTCAATTTGAACGGTTATTAGTCGCCAGTGATGAAAAGGATACCATGCTGGTATGGGACTGGCAACTGAACCAACTCGTACAACGGTTTTCCAACATGAATCCGTTTGGTACCAAAATCACCGATATCAAGTTTATCAATGAGGATGACTTGCCGTTGCTTATGACGGGATCACTGGATGGGGTGGTGAAAATCTATAAACATTACCAAACCCCCGACCATGGCGTCGAGCTCATCACTGGGTGGCGGGCATTGACTGATATGCTTCTCACCCTGAAGCTGGTGGGGCTTATATCGGAATGGCAACAATCAAGAGGGTCTCTCCTTGTTCTGGGAGATGTCAAGATTATCCGGGTGTGGGATGCCCAGCGAGAAATCTGCGTGGCGGATATTCCTGGTCGACTGACCCTGGCCATCACCGCATTGACTAGTGATCAAGTTGCTGGCAATATCATTGTCGGTGGGTTTGATGATGGTACTGTTCGAGTATATGATCGACGGATGGATGCTCGAGATTCCATGGTGAGAAAATGGCAAGTGTCCAACCAGCCTCTGCCTAGATTCTCTATCCGCAACGTCCATATGCAACGGGGGGGCTTTCGGGAGTTGGTGCTGGGGTCAGTGGATGGTCAAGTGCAATTGTGGGATATTCGACAAAGTCTGTCGCCGGTGGTGACATTTGAAAATACTGAGAAACTGATTCGTCTGATTGATGTCCATGAGCATGCTCCGATTATTACTACTGGGGCCAAACTGGTTAATATTTGGACGACGCTGGGAGATTTGCTTTCTACCCTTAATAATCCTCGTGATTCATATCTTTCCAATAATACCAGTCGATACGTTCTGTCGTGTACCTTTCATCCTCATCGGATGGCATTGGCCACTAATTATAATCAGGACTCTAATATTAATGTGTATAGGTGTGTTGATGTGATGTCAGAGGTGTGAGTTGGCCTAGGGGGCAATGATGAGGTGAGGTTCAAAGTCTTGGACGAAGTCTTGGACTAAATTTGAGATTAGCTTGGGGCTAAGTCGGGGCTAGGGTACGTGAAAAGTGGAGGAAGATAAGTTGGGGGCCAAGTTGACCGTCGATTCGGCCAAAACTCGCTCATTTGTACAAAAACTCGCTCATTGCACAAAACCAGCTCATTGCACAATTACGTTTGTACTTTTATTTATGCATTTAGAACTTATGGTAGGATTTAAAGTGATGAATCAATGATCATGACAATTACATTGTGATGATTGTTCTTTTGTGTCTAAAGTTTGTGGTCTTTAAATTTTTTAAATTCCATTTTCATTGTAACCCTTTTTTTTGTCATTGTAATCAATAAACTTTAAACGTTGTCATTGTCATGGACCTAGATCGATCGATCAAATGATTAGCGTGGACAATCATGGCAAGGGTTAGAATATTTGAGGTGATGGTAACTTCCTAGAAATGTCGAGATCATTATTGTCTAGCCGTAGCCGTACACCATGCACCGCTTCATTTAGTTATGACTAAAAGTACAACGTGTAAATGTGCCTTAAGGAACACTAGTGCCAATGATTAAATGTCTAGATTAAAATGACAAAGGAGACATTTCACAAATGAGGCGGCCGTTGATTCTGGACCACAAACTGGCACCACAAACTGGGACTACCATGGCGCATGAACCACTTCCGGTGATACAAAATGGTTAAATGATGTAATGATGATGCCTGGTCAATGTCACTAGCACAAAATTGTCACATCAACATCCAATCATCAGTTTCTCTTAATCTAAGGTGCCCAAATTGCACTATAACAAAAGCCAACGGCACACAACCACCCAGGTCAGCCCAAGACACAAAGTAACCAAAACGAAAAATGTCTTCAGATACCAACCCGCTGGGGAGCATCAACCCGTCGGTTGGCATCAACCCATCACACTAAAAATCACCGGCTCTATGATCCAATCTTCTCATTGTTTACTAAAAGTCCTTAAAATATTCTACATAGGGATCATCACCTTGAACACCATAATCCAATTGTTCTTCGGGATAATGGTCAAACAATGACGAATCACCAACCCCAGCAGTAATGGGAGGCTCATAAGGAGTCTCAATGTCTTTTAATAACAACTTCTCCCACACCACTTCAGCAAACCACGGATGGTTACGAATATCAGCGGGACCATTACTCAAATTCCCTAACCGCCGAGTCAAATCAGCAGTGATCAATTGCTTCAATAAGTCAACAACATCGGCCAGCATAATCAGTGGATAGTGGACTTTCCCCGATAAGATCTTTTCATAAGTCTTCATGGGGGTAGAATCATAAAACGGAGTATACCCCGCCAACATTTCAAAGATCAATACCCCCAACGACCACCAATCCACCGATTTGTTATAAGGCTTGGTGGTGATAACCTCAGGAGCAATATAATCGGGAGTACCACACAATGTCCAGGTAACAGTGCTCACTTCTTTGGCAAAGCCAAAATCAGTAATCTTAATGTGACCATTACGGTCCAAAAGAATGTTTTCCGGCTTCAAGTCTCGATAGATGATATTGTGACTGTGCAAGTATTCCAATGCAAGCGTTACTTCGGCGGCGTAGAACTTGGCCACGGGGTTGGGGAACCGCTGCAGCTTGCGCAATAACGAGAACAACTCGCCCCCTTCTATATAGTCCATAACCATGAACAAGTTTTTGGCATCCTGATATGTCCCCCACATTCTGATAAGGAATGGGTGTTCTACCAACTTGAGCATCCGCCGCTCGTCGTTGGTGTGTTCCACCTGCTTCATTTTGACCACTTGATGTTTCTTCAACACCTTGATAGCGTAGTAGCGGCCATTGTGGACGGAGCGAACCAAGTGCACCCGGCCAAACAGCCCGGTGCCGAGGGTACGCATGATTTGGAAATCGGTGAGCGAGTACTTGCCTTTGGACACTGTCAGTCGTTGCGGCAACAATGACGCCGAGATCGCCGACGATGTCGACGGGTGGGACTGGTGGGACGGCACCTGATGGGACGGGGTAGCGGTGGCGTTATCGTGTCCCACCGCCGTCACCGTGTCCACCGTGGCCACCGCCTGAGGTTGCTGGGGCTGGGGTTGGGGGTAATTGTGATCACCAGGGTTGACAGGGGCCAGTTGCCCTGGAAGCACCAGCTCCTGGCCCCGGTAGTGGGCCTGTCCTTGGTGCAGTTGGTAATAGTCCATTTCTTTATTCTTTGTAATGTTGGTGAGCTTCTTAAGCAAATTTGGCATTATCTCGCCAGCTCCCCGAGCAACTTTCAACGGGGTGGGGGCAAACCTAGGAGTCAGGTAACGGCGCTTGATGGCAATGGAACCTAAGGATGATGGTGAGCAACTACCGCGGGGTCAGGGTCAATTGGCACGGTGACGCAAGCTAGTGGTGGACGTTGAAAAGGACGACAATTCGCGGGGGGATGGTGAAGCTAGGGGGCGTGCGGTGAGAAGCAACTTTTAGGACAATGGCAATAGAGAGAAAAGAATGGGTGGGTAAACACAACCCCCGACTAAATGCATCGAATAATGTTGGGGTTGGCGGCCATTGACAACCTCCCCATCCACATCGAACACTTCGTTGCTGTCGAGGGGTAGTGAGAACCTTATTCTCCCCAAGGTGCACGCCAGCAGTTTCAGTTAGACTTCCTAATTGGGTATGTGATTAGTTTTGTCCCTTGTTTGGTTTTGCAAGCTGACGTCACGTGCATTTGGCCTCGGGTGAATACGGTTGGATTGACTTGAATGGTTACCGTTCCTGAAAATCAACGGCATTTCCATTTGTGTGGTACGACATTAAGCAAGGGCACACCTGAAGGTGGGGGTTCCTTCGGGGCGATGCGATTATTGCTGGTTAAAGCCCTAAAACTTGTTTTTCCCTTGCCATTATCATCGCTACTGGGGTCGAGCACAGTAAATATGTAGGGGCCACAGATACTTACTTATTGGCAGGGGGCTTGGCACTATTGGCATTTTCATATTTAAATAGCCCGCATCACCCATTGATTTTATTCATTAGTTCCTGGTTTGTGATTGCCTCGGTGCACCTCGTCTTATAGCGTCATTACATCGCTACTAGCTTGCGTTTGTGGACCAAGGTTTATGGCAGTGAAAAATTACTATTAAAGCCAGACAAGTACCAGAAAAATGGTCAAGATGCTGTCTAAGCTGTCGATCAAGGATGACGTTGCTCTGTCTACTCTTAGTGTCAATTGTACCTCCAGGTCAGGTCAGCGCAATTTAGTATCAACCACCCCCAAATCTAAACTGATGGGTCAACGAGTGTTACAAAGTATGAAGAAGTATGCTCTGTTTATTGGGCCCGGGTTAATGGTGCTGGTTGCTTATATGGACCCCGGGAATTATGCCACTGGCGTCACTGCCGGGGCCTCCAATCGCTACTCGTTGCTCTTTGTGGTGTTTTTATCCAATGTCATTGCCATTTTCTTACAAACGTTGTGTATTCGTTTGGGGAGTGTCACTGGCCATGATTTGGCCCGGTGCTGTCGTGAGTACTTGCCGGCCAAACTCAACTATATCCTCTGGTTTTTGGCCGAATGTGCCATTATTGCAACTGATCTTGCCGAGGTGATTGGTCTGGCCATTGCCCTTAACATTTTGATTCGGGTTCCGTTACCCGCCGGGGTGGTCATTACTATTATTGATGTGTTATTTGTGTTGATGGCCTATCGAAGTGATACCCTGTCGACCAAGTTTGTCCGGTTGTTTGAATACGCCGTGGCCTTGCTTGTGTTGGCGGTGACCATTTGTTTTGCCGTTCAATTGGGGGCGATTCATGCCAATGCTCGCGAGGTGTTTCGAGGGTTTGTGCCATCCAAGGAGATGTTTGATGGTAATGGCATGACCATTGCCACCTCTATCGTGGGGTCGACGGTGATGATCCATCTGTTGTTTCTTGGCAGTGGGTTGGTGGCTCCTAGACTTCGCGAGTATGATGTTAATGCTGGTATCGTTGATTTGGAATCGATCCATCAACGGGCAGAGGATGAGGAAAAGGATGGTGCCACCATTACCTTGGATGAAAAGAGACTGTGGGAATGGTGGAGTCGAACCCGCGAGCTTCTCCCCTTTATTCGTAAACGTAATCAACCGAGTCTGGTTGATATTATCGAACTGAACCAAACGAATAAGGAATCTGCCAAACACAAGCAAGACATTCAGATTCGAGAAGAGGAATACTTTTACCGGGAATACCGCCCGCTGTATGCCGCCATCAAGTATTGTCTTAACTACCTGATTATCGAATTGGTGGTGACCTTGCTTACATTTGCCCTTTTTGTTAATCTGGCGATTGTCATTGTTGCTGGGGCCACTCTTTATGGCACTCCCGAAGCTGTTGATGCTGATCTTTATACTATTCACGATTTATTATCCAAATCACTCGCCCCGGCGGTAGGGACCATCTTTATGGTGGCTCTTTTATGTTCGGGCCAACTGGCTGGGATTGTGTGCACCATTGCTGGCCAAATGGTGAGTGAAGGACATATCAACTGGACGATGAGACCATGGATGCGGCGGTTGGTGACGAGATCAATCTCCATCATTCC
The DNA here is from genome assembly GCA_030580155.1 of Diutina siamensis. NCBI lineage: Eukaryota > Fungi > Ascomycota > Pichiomycetes > Serinales > Debaryomycetaceae > Diutina > Diutina siamensis. The sequence goes on along the minus strand of JAKTSK010000049.1, from coordinate 50,912 downwards.
CTGTTTGGTGATTGCCGTATGTATTGGCCGAGAAGGGTTGGGGGTGGCATTAAATGTGTCTCAAGTGGTGATCTCCATCCTCCTTCCCCCATTGACAGCGCCCTTGATCTACTTTACTTGTAAGAAACTGATCATGAAGGTGGAATTGCCTGCTGATGTTGCTGGCGGTACCGAGGTTAATGGCAAGCGCTACAAGTTTATGAATAATAATTGGTTGGTTGCTGGCATTGCTGTGGTTATTTGGTTATTGATTTCGGTATTGAATGTCTATGCCATTTATGAAATGGCCAAGGGAGGCATCTAGTAATATACACCGCTAACTTGTCGCCGATTCTTCTTTATCAACACAATCCAATAATTCGGTCCAGAACTTTTCCATGTTCATGTTTTTACCCACCCAGGTCCCATTAGCCAGGCCAGGAGTAAACTTCATCTCGCCAACGCGTTCGCCCTCTTCAACAATTGTACATTGGCCCTGGTCAGCCTCGTAGCCATATTTAGCAAAATCATTATCGACAAATGGGAGTAATGAATAAACCGCCACGGGATCATGAACGGGAGGGCCCATGGTGATGCCGTGATTGACAATATACAGATTGTTGTAGAACATGCAAATATCATAAAAGAATTTTCTGGTGGGGGAACCATCGCCAAGCATCCGTTGACGAATTGACTCGGTAGCATTGGCAAGATGAGTAAGGTTAAGGGGAGCAAGGATGGCTTTTGATCCCAATTTGGTCAAACAAATATTGACGGCATGAGGATCGGCATAAAAGTTAAATTCGGCATATTTGGTGACGTTGCCTCGACCGATGGCTCCCCCCATGATACTAACGTATCTGAGCTTATGTTCGATTCCGGGATACTTTAAGAATAACTGAGCTAAATTGGTCATAGCACCAGTCACTGCCAAACAGATCTGGCCCTCATGACTGGTGATGGCATTATACATCGCTTCAAGGTAGCCAATATCGGTTTGGGGTTGGTGGCGAGTAGTTTCGGGGATGGTGACTCCCCCGAGTCCCAGTTGGCCATGAATTTCAAGAGCAAACTTGGCGGGACGATCTAATGGCTTGGATGCCCCTGGATACACCGGAATATCCTTGTGGATGACATCAAGGGTGAGGAGAGCGTTTTTGGTCGTATTGGTGACGGGGGCATTACCATGGACAGTGGAGATACCAAGGAAGTCAAACCGACTATCGTAGGCAGCCAACAAGATGGCAAACACGTCGTCATTGCCGGGATCGCAGTCCAACCAGAGGGGGATTGGTGGCATCGGGCGAGAATGGAAACGATGGAGTCAAGTGCTTCGGAAAACTAATACAAAAACCGGTCGACGTCGACCAACGCCACCACCCCGGGGCACCAAATATACAAGTGGGTCCAATATTTATTTTAGAATTTAAATAAATAAATAAATTATTGTTCGGGTTTGGTAAGCTTCAGTAGTTACATCCGTGCATCAGATTTTTTAACCATCCTCATCATCATGTCGAAGCTGGAGATTGCAACCAAGATTGTTAATTTGTTAAAGACGTTGCCCAAGGAAAACATTAAGCATTATGCCCTGTTTAAGGATGTCCAGCTCCAACGGTTTCTGAATCCTGAAGTTATCGAAGGGATTAGTGAAAAAGACTTGAAATTGCAATATGCCCTGTTACGGGATCTTGTTAATGACAAGTATAAGAACCATTATCAGATTGATGACAAATTATTAAAGCCCAAGGGGCGTCCTGATTATTATGAACGGTTAATGGCCGAGATTCGGGGGGAAAAGCGGGAAACTTTGGGGTCAGCGGTGAAGATGGTGGTGCTTGGTAAGTAAATGTATATAGTTAGGGAGTAATGAATGAATTTAGTAAAGGTGGGTGAAAGAGGAGGTAGGGAATAACAAGATTGGGGGGGATTTTATGGGTAATGGTGACATTGGAGCTGGGATTAATGATATTGAGGATAAGAATAAAGTGTAAATGATAATAAAGAGATGAAAATTGAATAGTTTTTGACGATGGAAGACGTTATGAAATTATTCGTTAGAAACAATGGGGATTTATAAATTATAATGTAAATTGGATTTATCAATTTAATCAAAAATGCTTGGATATGTTTACTTAATACCCGACCAACCCCAATATCTGTATATCTCAATCTTCCCCTCAACTACTTGCCTAAATCATTCCTCGATCTTTACATTCCTTGTTCTTTCTACTAACAATCTGAAATAACAGTCACCAAAAAATTTCAAACCCCTCCCCATCCCAAATACCTTACCAACCTACTCTAATCCACTCACTACTTCATCTATTTCAATCACACCACTTTCACCACCTCTCCTCAATCATCACCTTCATTGATATCATAACACATCGCAACCTCCTACAATGACGACTTCTGTCACGACAACCCCCTCATCACAGCCATTATCAACCTGACTCACCACTACTGCCACTGCCACTCTTACCCAACTGACCTCTTCTCCTATTTACCCCACTAATTGGCAACCGTGATCTACACCGGTTAGGCCCTCTAGTCATGCGTTAATGAGATTAAGGGTCATTTACCATTTACCCGCCACGGTTGCCCCGCCGCCTTCTACACTCCATCACCTAACCTATTAATACCATCCGACCACCCATACCATTACATTCCATCCCTCTTCCCCCACCACTTATCTCCCCTCCCTTCCCCCTTCTACCCCTGCCCGCGCCACATCTTCGTGTTATTGTAACTGCCAATCTCGGTGCCGCCTCGACGCGATGGCTTTTGTCACGAACCAAATTCAACGCTATTAACCGAAAGACTTTACTTGTTTTTTCCATCACCACCAACCATTGCCAACCCGCAAATTGCCACCGCCCCCTCCCCCCCTTCCTCCTGGCTAAATGAATAACTGCTTCAACTGTGGGTTTGGGCTAAGCAGTGTCAAGATCCGCAAATGTCCTTACTGTAAACGGTGCCAGCATTGCCATAAGCTGTGGGAGTGTCGATGTTCGACCCGGTGACCCCACGATTAACGTTTCCCTTGTCACGTCCTCCATTTCCCAATCCCTCCCTACCTCCAATTGTATTCCCTATGGTCCCTGGCACCGCTAATAACTAATTCCAACCAGGCCTACTACCTGCCTGGTTTTCCGCTTGCATATAATAAATGTATAATTATCATGGATCCGGTTCGAACTCACGCTTTTAGGTACAATTGACCACGTGATCTGGGGCATTACGTAGGTAGTAGCCTCAGACCATAAACTCTAAATCTTCATTCCTGAATTTTCATTGCCATGGCCGTCACCAAACGAACGGGGATCTCGTTGATTTGTCTTTTTGCTTTATTGACCTATGGTTATTATTGGCTCACCCAAGATCCCGATGGCTTTACCCCAGAAGAAGTCAATTCGTTGCTTCAGCTGAAGGACCAACAAATCGTCAAGATTACGAAGGACGAGCTCACTAGTCAAGGTCTTAAGCGGCCATTCCTTCAGGGAACCGATATTCCCGGGTGGACCTATGCTGGATCCACTCAAGTCAAGTCACTGGAATACATTCGCCTTACTAGTGGTAATCCTCATCAAGCCGGGGCGATCTGGTGCCAACAGCCAATTTCGGCGCCGCTGTTTGAAATGGAGCTCACGTTCAAGATTAGTGGCGAGGGAATGGTTGGTGATGGTATGGCAGTGTGGCTCTTGAACGAGCCAAGTCCCATTGGCGATGTATTTGGTGGTCGCAACTACTTTAATGGGTTAGGAGTATTTATCGATACCTACCGCAATGGCAAACGGGGTCAATTCCCCTATGTTAACGTGATGGTGGGTAACTCCCAATTGAGGTATGACAAGGAAACTGATGGCTTGGATACTCGTATCGCTGGATGTGTTGCTAATGATGTAATTAACCCTCTCACCGAGACAAAAATGAGATTGGTATATTTACAAAATGGGTACCTTTCCATCGACTTTAATTTTCACGGTAAACACGAGCAATGGACCAATTGTGTCATTTTATCGGGCATTCCTCTTCCTGCCACCAAATACTTTGGTATTTCTGCCGAAACCGGCGCTCTTTCGGAGACGGTTGATATTTTGGAAAACAAAATGTTTTCATTAAAGACCCCGCTGGGGACCTATGTCCAAGGAGTTGAAGAATTGGAAGATATGATTGTAGTAGACCCCGTGGTTGATGCTAAAAAGCTGCAAAAGAAGCGTAAGCTGGTGGCCCGGTTAAAGGCAGCAGAAAAGAGGTTATTTCAAAGGGAACGAGCCCATCGAGCGCAAAAGTATGGTGATCCCGAAGCCATTTGGTATAAGCGGCAATGGTGGCGAGCGATTGCCTTGATGAAATGGACGGTGGTGACAATTTTGGTGGTGGTGGTTGGTTGGTTTGTTTCCAAGATTGTCAAGGGGTTTCGCCAAAACAAACGTAAAAAGACTACTGGGTTGTTGGATTAGATAAAAACAAAAATATAGCTAACTGGACACTTTGACGGGGCCATGGTAGTAGATTGATTGTGGGGACCATGTTGATGGTTGTCGAGGGATTTTGAACGGACCATAGTTTCTCCCAACCCGTTCTTGTAAGCAATTTTCAATCTTGACGTGAGTGAGTCGATCGGAAGGGTTGGGTAGATTGAAATGGATACCTGGGGTAGTGTTGTTGGTGATTTCAATCAGTTCAATCAGCAGGGGTAATTGTAAACAGCGGTCGGGGGTCATTTTAATATTGATTCCATTTAAAATGAGCAGACGAAGGTGTTTACAGTGAGCCACCCAATCCAAGGGAATTTTGAACCGAGAAGGATTATCCTTGGTGACAAGTTGGTTATTATACAGCAATTTGATCTTTTCAATCTTAGCGGGAAGCTTCAATTGACTCAAATCAAGCGCAGTAGTGGCGGTTAATGAGAACTCACGTACCAGAGGACCCAATTCAACGTCAAACTCGTTGACATCTTCCAATTCAATATGACTAGCATCAAAATAGCAATTGGAAAACCCAAGAAGATCATTATTCTTGGTAATCAGTAATCGGTCACCAATAAATTTCCAATCTTTGGTAAGTTTGGCCAAAGTGCTGGCGAAAATTTCCAAACACTTGACTGATGAAGGCACCATTTTCAATGGAAAGTAGATGTTTCGTTCTAAAGTCAACGTTTCCAATCGAGGACAATCCAACTTGAAGATAGCTTCATCGTGATCATCATACTGAAGACTTTGAAACTTCGCCAGAGTAAGCCATGGACATTCAATGATCAATTTGTTGGGAATAACTGGATAGGGAATCGATACCTCCAAATTTTGAATGTGTTCATGTCTCAATTCAAGTTCACCATTGCCAGTACGAGAAAGCAGCACATGTAAATCAATGATTTGCGCCGGTACTTCCAACTTGTCGGTGACACCACCAAGAGTCAACCGTTTTAAAGTGGATGGGAAGTTGTGAACCGACCAATCCCCAAATAATGGACCTTGGGGTGGGCGGTAATCGAGGGAAAGCTCCTCCAACGAGGTCAATTGAGAGTAAAGACCCGAATCAAGTACCGCTTCCGATTGACTCCATGGTTTTCCCTCAACAATAGAAACACGGGTCAAGTTTGCCAATTGTTCTGGGGTACAGATCAGAGCAATCGAGTTGGTCTTTTCGATATGTTCTGTGGCTAACGATACCAAATTAGGGAGGTTGAGGTCTTGTAAATGAAGATCATCGGATGGAACCACATTCAAATGGCGTAATGGTACTGGTTCGTTCCAAGTTAACGGGATCTTGGCCCCCCGATAAACGTAAGAAAATGTATCCGGTCTAACAATGATTGAAATGAGTGAACCAAAGTTTGCTTGGAGCAATTGGGACATGTTGAGTCGAGGCACCAGGCCGTGGTGAATTTCAATTGATTCAAGGGCAAGTTCTTCTGGCCATTCAAAGTCGGCCGATTCCATTCTTGAGAGGATTAAACTTTTAAGCAGTGGAGGGAGTTTGACAGAGAAGGTATTGAAATCATCATCATTTTGATCGCTGAGACTGAAGTCATTTTCGTCACTGTTGTCGCTGTCGTCGCTGTCATTGCTGTCGTTGCTGTCGTTGCTATCGTCCCCATCATGGACACTTTCGCCATTTTCGCCATTTTCAACGTTTGGATTGACTTCGAGTGAATCATTCAGAGACACTTCTTGAGACTCTTCATTTTCTTCCTCACTTTCCTCATCTTCATCACCAACCTCATTAGTACTATCACCACTTCCACTTTCCCGGTCTTTACTCAAACAGCACAACACCAATCTTTTTAATTGTAAATTCCCAAAGTCAAATGAACCATCCTGGGTCCAACACTTAAAAAGCCGCAACTCTTCAATCCCATCAGGAAGATTACTCACATCAACCTCAACCTTATGAATACACAAGAGCTTTAACGACAACAAAGGGAGCGTGCCTGGGTATAACCCATCCTTAAAATGAAGCTCCCATTTGATTTTGGCCCCCACCTCCCCCATGGCGGCGACGGTGTCAACCTGCCCCGGTTGATCAATGTCCATTTTCAAGGTAATGGCCAACGGCTTGATCTTTTTTAGGGTAGCAATATCAATAAATGGACTACATGATGCCTGGGGTAGCAATTTAACCTCCAATGGTTCCGGAGCCGTCGCCCCTGCCACCCCCTGGTTCTCTTGGGTCAACGCGTGTGCCAAATATCGTTCAAGCAGCTTATATTGGGCCAGCTGGCTCACCACCAGGTACAATCGAAGCTTCAGCGGCAAATCAACATGGTCAAAGATGTGTTCAAGAAGTTCGGGTGGTAATGTCAACATCAGAGTGGTGGGGCTAAAACACGAATTGGCGAGGCGTGTATAGGGGGCGGATCACTAATCTTGGCATTAAGGTTGGGTAGAGGTAAATGGTGAGAATTAGGAGGGAAGATGGATAAAGAAATGTTGGAGAATTGATAAATTAGGTGGGTTTTTTGAAGAAATGTATTTAGGTATTTAAGGTTATTCTGGACCTGGTCGTTTTTCTATTTATGGACGGATATGGCAAAAAAGGCATGGGCACAGTATAGATATATCGGCGGCCACAACATAAAAAGTTTACTTTTAATTGAAATTATTGAAATTTTGTTTTAAAGAAGGTTTAATTGGACATTGTTGGTTGATAATTCTTAAAAAGGGACATATACCAAATGTTCAACAATTGATTATGATAAGGGTGATGATCTAGTAAGTGATCAAACTGGGTGAATTGTTCAATGAGGTGAGGTAAAGTTGGCTGAACATGTTCAATCATAAACCAATGGAATGTTCTATAAATCTGTATACACTTATTCGTTATTGGCAAGGCCGCCTAAATGCAACTACCAGAGACCTGGTTTTTGGTCACTTTTAGATGACCGTAAATGCATAAATTTCCAAAATTTTAAATTCATGAAGTGATGGAAGTTGTGTAACTTGATAAAGACTATCGATTTATACCATTCCAATCCACTTTCACTAATCATCATTTGCTTTCTGCAACTAGCAGTGCCAGTACAATGAAAAGATCGTTAGCCCGAGATTACATTCTACAACATGACCTTTATTCTATATTCTTTTACAGTGCTTGGACTTTTCTTTGTGTGGGTGGTCATTAAATGATAATTCCATGGTGTAGGATTTATTCCGAGCATAACCACCTCTAAATAGATATGCATTCTGCAAGGGATGCATCTTAGAAAATCAACCTAGACTAAGTAGGAGATATGAGAGAGAGAGAAATGGCACTTTGGATAAACTCTGTTTGATGGAGAACCTGTCGATTGTCTTTGTAAGATTGAATTCATTAATATTTTTAATTTTTCAAAGTTTTCGAAGTTTAACATCCAATTCAAATTGCAACAGTTCCGTTTAAAACCTTTACAACTTGAGTTATTAAGGTCTTAAAATTAAAGGAATTGGAAAATTTGTTTTATTTGTTGGAGTTATATCGCCCATAACTTCTTTGTGCTATTGCCAGTACCGAAAAGAATAATATCATGAAGAAGGTTTGAGTGGCCCTTTCATCGCGATATAGTCAAATTACCATTAACTTCCTTTAGCTACCTTTGGTGTAAGGCCCTGGACCATTCCACCAACACGTTATGTAGGTCCATTGACGTTTACACCGCTCTGGTTTACGACCACATCGTACGCAAGATGTCCCAATTGAGGTGTCCGCTGCAATATTACAACCTCTATGATTTGGTGATTGGACTCTAAGATTATTCACCTTCCGCTGCCTTGAAAAGCCACTTGAGCCAATTGATTGGGGTTTCCGCTACTTTGGCGGAGCCAAGTGGACGGTTGAGGTCAACCGAGGCCAGTGGAGGTCGGAGAACACAAGCCAATGGAAGCTAATAGAAGGCAGAGCTCAGCAGAGCACTAGGGAGAGCAGAAGCCAGTGGAGTATAAAAAGACCACCGAAACCGTTATTCAGTCTTTTTCAATCCACTTGACTCCCTGGGGTAGGCACTGGGCCAAGCTGTAGTGCTGGCAGTGGACGTAGTGGTGGAGCGTTAGTCCCACCACAGTTGCCAGCCAGCAAGTAAAAAGCTCCGTCAATTAACGAAAATCAGAGACCAATTCAGACTATCGTTGACCTTTATCTAGCACCGTTGATAGATAATCCAATGCCCTTTCCTTACTCTTAGTTGGACCGGCCAGGGCTTCAGCACCACCAGAGGCCAGGGCTCCAATCATCACTTGGAACCAAACTGAAGGAAAACTGGTGATTCGAATAAAAAACTGAAAATGCGAAATAAACAAATAGGGTTATAGATTAGGGTAAGACGAGCAAAAGAGTTGTTTACAGACAATTTGGAGACGTTTATTGCCAAAGTTACAAGAGTTTGAAATAAGGCAATTTTAGCCTCCAAAAGGCGTGAGTTCGAGCCTTCAGAGCTCCAAAAGGTGCAAGATTACATAATTTGAATATTTTTAACTTCACTATCCGCAAGTTCGAACCTTAAATATGACACAAAATCGGGTCACATGACCAAACCCCACGGTTTCACCAAGTGGCGATAGATCCACTATACAAGCTCTTTGGACATTACAATACCGTAATATTTACCAATTAGTGGTTAAGCCTCTCGGGTTTAATTAGTTTGAATAGTTGAATAGGTTTTGGCGGAGCAATGGGTAATGAAGGGTAATTCTCTGGCTTCGGCATGATACGCAAGTAATTCAAAAAATCAGAGACAATCTAGCACAAATGAGTATGGTTTAAGCCATTAAGTTGGAATAGTTATACTTTAACTCGGAGTTTGGGATTTTTAGACTCTTAACAGAAATAATCGATTAATGATCAAATTTATAAGCGTAAACTTGGAGGTATAGTAAGCTGGAAGTTTGCAAGCAGACTCCACAAGGAGATATAAAGGAAGTTTGTAGTAATTTGTGTATATCTCAATAAAAGTGGCACTCAAGCCTATTAATACTTTAATTATGATAATATCCTTTTCGGTAACTATTGGTAATAGCCGTTAGAGTATTAATTGAAATTATTGCAACATTGACAAGCACCAATTCAACTGAGGAAGCGTTTATTATTTAAAAACCATTAGTTTTGAAGCAATCTTGTGATTGTCCGTCTATTCAATGCGTCATCGCCGTGTTCTTGACTTAATTACTGACTATCATCGAGTATTTGTGGGTTGAATGTAACTGCCTACGACCAGGTTGATTCGATCTGGAGCCTTTCTTTTAAAGTCACATTCCTCCTTAATTACAAGTTTTCTTCAAGTTTCTGACTAATTATAATCACGACATAACCATTCCAGTTCTAAAGACTTTAACTGTTTCACTACATCAGATCATCATTGATATACCATTTTAATTGATTAATTAGGTATATTGGTGCTCCTATGACCCGAAAATAACTCCGGATTGTCATTGACAACACCGAGATCAAATATGCGGAAAATGTATGCGGCCTGCAAGGGGTGTTGTGTATGATAAGTAGATAAGCAATGCTAGACGAGGATTATATTATGAACAAAAGTTCAAAAAGAAGAACTCGATAGTTTTGATGTATCAATGGATGAAAAGTGTAAACAATAGATCGAGTCCAAAGAAATCGCAGTTGGTTAAGTCCAAAATGCTCACAGTAGGGTTCAATTATATAAATCCACCTTTGGCTACCTTAGGTGGAGGAGGGCGCATTTTATGAGAGAACGATGATAGGGTGATTGAGGAGTATGGTATTGTGGTACAAGGGAGATCCACCGCTGGCGACGCGCCTACGGCGGAGGGAGGGCGAGAGACCTTGCCTAGGGTAAAATAGTAGACAGTTGCACTTGAACAAAGTGCGCTCTAATATTGTCAGCACGGTAAGCATTTAGCACAGCGACAACACAGTTGGCACAGAGTTGGCACAGAGTTGGCACAGAGTAGGCACAGAGTAGGCACAGAGTAGGCACAGAGGGTGGGAATACTACTTGTTGTTCACTGACGTATTATTATAAAAAAGTTTTTTGTGAAAATAAAGAACATGGGCCAGGTGTTTTAGGGCGCCTATTTCAACAACGATACTGATGATCAAACATAACCCAACACATCTAACTGCCACACTATTGATTTAATGACAAACAAAGAATTAATGATATTCAATTCCAGCTCTAGTACAAATAAAGAAAATAATATTTAATTCTAGCTCTAGTTATAAGTGAGGTAAAAGTCTACAGGCCATTTAATTCAATAAAAGCTAATGTCAGCACCATTATGGAGCCCCCAAGATCAAAAACACCATTTTATTGTTTATATTCACTGGATATACACAAACCCAGCTACCTACTTAATTCCATCCTAATAAAATATCATCAAGTTGCTTTAGTTTAATTGCCATTGCGTCTTGATTAAGCAGGTTGGTCTTGATGGTATAAATATCGGCCGACATCGACCGACCAAACTCAGTCACGTCATGGTGGAGATGACTGCCTTCAAAGTATAATGGTTTGATCGGTTTGTTTTTGGCATGTAACTCCATTTCCTTGGTGTGAAAATGGACCAATGGGTAGTTGACCAAATATGTTTGCAAAAGAGGGAGATGTCCACTGATGTACATGACATAGTCATCTTCCAGAGGGAGATCTGCAAAGGGGTAGGGCATTCGAATGAGTTTGGCCTCGAGTTTTTCGTCGTCAATCCCGGGGTATTTCAGCCGAATATAGTCCTTTCTCAGCGAAATAATGAGTTGGATATCCAGCTTGGCAGTGGGGTCCTCCTCAACATATGCTGCCCACGTGTCCTCGGGGACCCAGAGACCGTATGCTTCGACAAACACGAACCAATGGAAGCCATGTTGCTTCATGGCCTTTTTCCCATACTCTTGGTCGAGCACAGCGTCAAACTTATGGGGAACATAGCCAATTTCACCATTATACACCGTCAACTGAAGCGGCGACAATTCCTCCAATGATGAGAAATGGTTATTACGACAATTGTAAATTTGCTGGGTTTTCTTTTCCCGCTTATTATACCACAGCGGGGGCACAAGATCGGTTTTAGCCAATGCGGTGATATCAATGTAAACCCCCGTATCCAAGTCGATGAAGCGGGCATCGATATTATTGAGACCATTGCCCTTGGTACGATGATTGATGGTAGTCCCCACGTCTAAAAAGTACCGCCCATAACGTAACCTATCCCCTTCACCCACATCAATGATCATCAGCGAGTTATAGAGGCGGGCAAGCCGGTGAAGATCAGAAATAGGCATCTGAACATCGACATCGACATCCCAGGGAAAGGGAATGGCATTCCACCACCACAGGAGAAGAGTGCCGTGAGCTAACCAACTGCGGAAGTTATTTGCTCGACAGAATTTGAGCCAGGTTTGGATGAGACCCCGAATCACAATCTCTTCTTCCTGACTGGGCATTAATTGATTGAAAAACCGCCAATCATAATGGCCACCAAGGGAATAATGATCCAAACTCTTGACTAGAAGCAGCTCATGAAAGTATTTAGGGGCCTTCTTGGGTTGGAAACGAAGAGCATCGAGGTATACTGCATCCAGGGCATTTAACTGGGACTCATTGGCCTCCAATTCCTCAATTATCCCCAAGGATGGCTCAATAAAGTCTTGGTGGTCGAGGTGAAGGTTAAATTCCACTTTCTCATCCACTGGGGGCAACAAGAGCTTGAGTTGATTGAGTAGGTGGCGCACGTCTCTGGTTCTAACAAGGTCAGGTCCCAGGGTCGAATAGACAAATTGCTGGGGTTTGGCATTATCAGAAACCTTAATTTGTACCATTTGCAGTCCCATCATCAAGTTCACCAGATATGGCGGTGGCATTGTTGACAAGAGGTACGATTTCCCCGTAACCAGATGGTGTTCGGGAGTGAGCCGACCTGGGGGAGCAGTAATGCGGTATCCTGGAACCAACTTGCCCTTTTCATCAATGGGTTGATCACTATCGACGCAAAACTGTTTGGGATCTTTGAGCAGCACTCCCTTTTCTGGGTTATCGCCCCGGTGATCAAAATCAGAACACTGAGCCCGGCCAAACTCAAAGTACAGAGTAAAGTCAAGGTAATCCCCCCAATGGAACTGGTCAAGGTGCCATGGTTCCCCCTTGGCATCTTGTTCTAGCAATTTTTCAATAATCATCAGGATGGTGAACCGAGGATCAAACGGTCCCCAGGTGGGAGGCACCGGTTCCGGATAGTTGACGGACTCACTAATGACCACGGCTCGAGGGGGGATGGTCTTCATGGCAATGGGGTAGATGCGGTCATGGATCGATCGTTGGAGATCGAGCGTTGATGGTTTGTGGGGAGTCAACCGACGGGCAGTGGTCATCACCATATATCCAATACAGGCGGTGGTCAATATTAGTACTAACCATCGCGTTGATCGTCCCCTTAGAATCTTCATTATGGGGTTTTATTAAAGTGGTAAGAAGGTGTGGTTGGTGAAAGTCTCATTATATAGCGGCGAAGCGTAGTAAATTTCACTGTTCGGGGCTCATATGTGAACGAGTGCACACGACCGTCAATGTGGGTGTCAGAAACGGTTGCAATGATTTGGGGAGGTGGGTGGTAATAAATGGGAGGAGGGGGAAAAAGTTGGCTACTTATATCGTCGCAATTGACGAGCATACTCGTTTCATTCGTACATCAAGGGGTGGGGATGGCACACGTGATCTAAGCGTAACTTTCTAAAAATACTCCGCGGTCAAATACATAGTCCGCCTCTAACCCCAATGAAACTCACCATTGCATGTGTTCAATTCAATCTGAAGATTGCCAACGTCGAGGCTAACCGTCAGCGCATCCTTTATCTTTTGGGAAAGGCCACCACGACCCCTGACCTCGTGGTGTTGCCTGAGTTGGCTCTAACTGGCTATCACCATCGATCCAAGGAGCTGATCAAACCCTATCTCGATAACTTTACTGCTGATAAACAACGTCAACAAGATAATCAACCGGTGGAGGGCCAGCTGATTTCGTTTGCTCAACAAATTTCGCTTCGGTACCAGTGCTTTACATTGATGGGGTACCCCGAGACTAATGACGATAAAATTTACAATCTGGCAATACTTGTGGGTCCCAATGGCCAGTTACTTTATAATTACCGCAAGCTGTTTTTGTATGATGCCGATTATGAGTTTGGTTGCGAGGAAAACCCTGGCCAGGGGTTCAAGGCGATTGACGTTGTGTGGGACAAGGAATATTACTTGAATCGAATTGCTGACAAGCACTATCCTACCATCAAAACCAACATTGGCATTTGTATGGATTTGAATCCATACAAATTTGAGGCCCCATTCAATGCTTGGGAATTTGCCAATTCCTGCTACCACCAACGGGCCACGTTCATCTTGTGTATCATGGCGTGGCTCCTGCCACGGTCTCCTCTGATTATCCCCAACCTTGGTGATGATGACAAGAAGGTTCAGGGGCGTCGTTTACATGAAAGGTTTTTCGGGGACAATGCAGCTCAGCCCGTTGCTGTGAATGACAACGTCGACCACTCGCAGTTTATCCGGGAGATCACCGCCAATGATGATGCCGATGTCCAGCCGTTCGTGCCGCAAAAGCCCCTGGTGTCCACTGCCAATTACTGGGTGCTTCGATTCTTTCCGTTTTTAAAGTTTGGATTGAGGCAACCCCGGCACTACTTTGACCGAACTACAGTGGTGTGCTGCAATAGGGTTGGGGTAGAAGATGATGTCATGTACACTGGGTCATCGATGATTTTTCAATTTGGCGATTCCACCACCGAGCTGATCCACCATGACTTTCGTAATCCACTGGTACAATTACGAGGGTGTCTTGGCCAGGGAGAAGAGGGCATTCTCATTCGTCAAGTGGATGTATAATGACATTCGCACCACTTTTTGGGTGACAGATGTTTCAACCGCAGGAGGTTGATGGTCAATGGCTCTCCGGGCTGGACTGGGACTGTCTCTTGTCTGACATGGTGGCAGGAGATGATGCATAATTCCCTCATTTATCATCGTGGTTGGTTGATTCGACCTATGACCTACCACTTCTTGGCACCACCATCACTCCGATCACTTCCGGTGCGGTCCGAACAAACATTTGATCGCTTAGTGCGTCCCATGCTTACACAGATCGGAGTGGTAAACCCCTCACACGACACTGCCCCGAAGGTGTTGCTGCCGGTGCTCATAATCAGAATTTAACCAATGCCGAAATTTAATTGCAAACCATTGAGTGTGACCCATTTACTATGGCAATGGTTAAATTGAGTCGATCCCGAGCGTGGGGGCTCCAGCTGGCACTAGCCCTACTTTTGGTGTTTGGCATTTATTGCACCGTTTGGCTCATTCACCCCGACAAGGTGGAGATCCCGGCTCCTCCCACTAACATTGCCCCGTCATTATTACAACGAATCACCCAGTGGAGGGCCAAGTTTATTACCCTGCGAGTGATTGCTGATGACGATCCCGAATTTGAGGATGCCCTTGGTCGGTTGCGCCAACAAATGGTCGAAACCAACCATGAAGAGTTTTGGCTTTGGGACGAAGATAAAAAGTTGCTGTTGGCGGTCAAGGTACCCCGGTACTTTATTGACAATACTCCCAGGCCTCCAGTCCAACCGTTTGACCCTCGATTGACCATCGCTGCTTATTATAATCATATTGCCAGTCTTATTGATCAGGGCAAGCCGATGGTAGTGCCGTTTAGTTGGGGCGATTGGACTGAGTTGGCCAAGATTGACAAGTACATTGTCAATCGTCAGCCACTGGATGCAGACATGTGTCAGCGATTATTCAACGCCAGTGTCCGCGAGGTAGGGGTGAGCTTGGTTGAAGAATATTGTCGGGTGAATCTTGACCTGCCCATGGGGTTCGAAGTTTTCCGGTCACCTGGGCGTCACTCCGAAGACGCGATGGAGATGGCGGGAAAGATTTATCTTGGTTCGGCCGCTCCCGTGCCGGAGAAACTTGTATTTTTGACTCATTCAAAGTTGGATGTGCCCTATGAAGTGGCAGTGGATACCAAGATGCTGTTGATTGAATCAGACATTGTTGAGGGAGTGCTTGACCGGGTGGGGGGTTCGGTGGCCTATTTAAACCCTCTCGATGAGTATTTGCAGTTGACACTGAAATTTACTCCTACTGCTCCTCGTCCCAAGATTGCGGTTGTCACCCTCGATGATGATGAGTTTATGGTGGACCCTAACCAGGCCATGGCCACTGTTGATACGAGTAAGCCTTGGGAACTCAAGTATAAACAATCGTTGGAATACTCTAATTCCACCACCACTCCGCCCAAGTACTTTAGTGAGGCACGACTCTTTAAACTGATCCCTAAACATACCGAGGGTGACCACCACGATTGGAGGTTTTTCCGAGGGTTAAATATGGACCGGGTGGAACGAGAGGCGAGATTACATCGGGTGATGAAGAATTATCTCAACTTTGCCCGCCAGACTCATTTGAGAACATGGGTGGCCCATGGACTGTTGTTGCTGTGGTATTGGAACGGCATGGGGTTCCCCTGGGATGATGATATTGATGTACAGATGCCACTCGTTGATTTGCACGCCATGTGTCGCAATTATAACCAGCTGTTGGTGGTGGAGTCTACTGGGGACAATACTGGCGACTTTGATGGGTTTGGCCGGTACTTTGTCGATTGTGGATCATCAATCACTCATCGTACCCGAGAAAATGGCATGAATAATATCGATGCCCGGTTTATCGATATTGACCTGGGGCTCTATATTGATATCACTGGATTGGCCAAAACCGAACTTGCTGGTACCGATCATTTGTACAATTGTCGCAATCATCATTTCTATCAACTTAAAGATTTGCTGCCATTGATTCCGTCGTTGATTGAGAACCAGTTGGGATATGTCCCCCACAATATTCCCCTGCCATTGATTAAGGAATATGGCATTGATGCCATTACCAAACGGGTCTACCATGACCACCGTTATATTCCTGAACTTCGCCAATGGATCCCCTACGATGTGCTCCGCAACTATTTACTGGACCCTCGGTCTTGGCAACACCAATACCCCATTGATCTCGGCGATGAATGGGAAGTTATTGATGAGTTTCACCCCGTCGATATTACCAATCCGTCGGATGTATCGTTTGCGGTTGAGGCGATCACTTCTAAGGATATTTTGCAATTGGCAAAGCACCCGTCGGTGTTTCATGAATACTTTGCCCCAAGGCAATTTACCCGCTACCATGAGAGTGAAGTTGACCGCATCATTAATATGCGATATCAAGATCAAATCAATGCGATTGTCAGGGCGGTTAATGGCGATGATACCATTGGCGTTGGATTAGAGCCCGATTGGTTCATGACTAAACTCATTAATGACGGTGACGATTTCCCTCTTCGAGTGGAACAATTGATTTCGTTAGCAGGATTAGACTAGACCAGACTGACACCCTTTAATGACAACATCCTTGCATCATCTCTCCGGTGTACAGAGAGAATCGCGTAAATGCCTGCATCGATTCGGTTGCAATTGTCGAACGAATTACAATCACACCAAAATGGTTAAAATAGAAAGATGAGAAAATAAACGTACGCAAGAAACACGGACAAAATCAGTTCTGTGGGTTTCCAAGACAATGATGAGGAAGGGGGGATCAGGGGTTAACTAGGAGGTAATCAGGAGTAATCAGGAGTTAATCAGGAGTTAAGTAGGGATTAAAATGGGCGAGACCGCTGGTGGGTAAGGTCTTGGTGCAGTGCAGTGCGGTGCCTGTGCGGTGCCTGTGCGGTGCTGTTGCGGGTCCGGTGCATTAGAGGCTACCCCCACCTGGCGCCCCGGCAATAATGATGCGTCAGATGGTGGCTACAATTAACACCCTAGCGTTGGTAAATTTAGTAAAAGTTTCTAAACATCACTTGATGGCTTCAACCCCCACTTCCCCCCACTCCCACCCCACTTTCTTTGAATCCTAACCTTATCTTCGGTTAGGCTTGGCCTCAAATCGTCTAATGAGCACTGACGCACCCTACATGTAAATTCCTGGATCCGCCTGATGGTTACGAGCATACTAAGGGCGTCCTCGTCTATCGCTACTATAAAGTAATGGCGATACCCAGTTATCGTTCTTTAACCCACTACATTCGCTATGCAATTCAAGACCGTCGCCATTGCCTTTACTGCTGCCACCGTTGTTTCTGCTGCTAACCACTCGGTCAACACCACCAACGCCACCAATGGTACTTCTGACAAGACCAACGGTGTTTCTGGTTCGGCCGTCAACATGGTTGGGGCTATTGCTGCTGCTGCTGGTGTTGCCATGTTTTTGTAAACGGATCAAGTTCTTGGAAACTGAGTTTTTGGAGACTGATCAAGGTAGACTGGTTAATAATAAATATAATTTAAATGGGTGTTGAAGTGTATTTAATCGATAAGGGAAGCTTATCAAGTCATGATCACGTGGGGTACATGAGGTACTCCTAGCAGTTCTTGACAATGAGATTGGATCTGGTGATGGTAGCACTGTAGTCCAATATGGTTATCGTCGCCCAGGAGGATTTCTGAGTACTCATCGATTGTCATTGACAAATGCTAAAAAAATATTAATCCGAGATAAAGTGGCAATAATTCAAACCAATACTTCAATTCAAGTGACTTCTCGCAAAAATTAGTTTGATAAAAGTTTCATCCCAGATCTCACCCCGCCACTCCCCCTCACTCAACATCAGTGCCGCAAAATCTCACCTTACCCCAGTCTTCTCCCCCAACCCTCCTCACCATGGACGACAGACGTAAACAACAAAAAGGCTCAGTGCTTTCAGAAGAACAGAAAAAAGCTCACCACATTGCCCTGGAAAAGAAAAGACGAGAGAATATCCGTCTGGAATTCGATAAAATCGTCCTGTTGACGCCAACCCTCAGTGAACTGGAAAACCGCCTGGAACTCAACATCCTCACCAAGAGTGCCGATTATATCTGTAAACTCAAGCTGGAGAATCATCAACTCGTGGAATTATGTCGGCGAAAGGGCATTCCCATCCCTCCCGAATTGTTATACACCGGACCCGAGAGTGATGGCAGTGACATTACAAAGTAAACAGCAGGACTGTCTTGTGATTGTGGGGGTCTCGTCTAATTCGGGTATATATAGCTAGAAATATTCAACAAAGTTTTGAAATATTTATTCCCTCTGACTCCGCACAACATTGGCAAATGTCCACTGGTTTTGGTGGATATCCCAAATGTGGCGGACTGGTAACACCTCATAGTCACCACATATGGGTTGAGTAGCCACCACCAACCCTTGCCTCAACAAACTCGCCTCATTTGTGAAACCAGTAAATGTGGTACGATCACCAAACTGGACGAGACACCCCAGATGATAGCCGTCGGGGGCGGTGGCCACTTCGCTATCATCATCGCTATCACCGTAATCAATCCCCAGACTGATTTCTCGGTACGATGTTCCCCCCCATTCAATGGCAGCGCCTCGGGGAAGTTGATCGACCTCAACGATGATCAATTGATTACCAACGTCGCCAATCGATTTAGTATACTGAGTCCAATGATCAATGGCAGTGGCCACCCACCCTGGACTAGTTACAAAACATAATACCGAGTCGTATTTGCCGGTATTGACAATGTCAACCACTCGATGCAAGTGTTGAAGGGAAAGAGCACTTTGACTCACCCCAGGGTTAAGCTCCATCGATGCCGGCATCAAGGGAATTTGCCCAGAAATCAGGGCGTATCGATAACTGGGTTGGACATCAACAATACTTTGGGAATAGGGGCCAATATTCAGTGGGGCCCAGTACAGCCTCGACCAGATGTGGACCCCTTGCTTTTGCTGGTGCTGATTACGAAACACAACACACAGTAACGAGATGTCATTGGTTTGCATCTTGGTACCCACACAAATTCTCAGCGGAGGCAATGGTCGGGTAAAGAAGCCTTGATAGACGCCATTGACGGCCGAAAACGTCAGCATGTCATTCAAGAGCAATGTCACCGATTGGATATTATTGGCATCAACGTTGTTTGCTACTAATATTTTTTCCAATTGCTGGAAAATGTCCTCAAGTTGTTGAGTGATCGTTTGGGATGGATCAGTGCCGACGAGATTGGCGACGTGGATCCGAGTGGCACTGAAATGAACCAGCGACGTCAATGACCACGATGGACTGGTGACTAATGATGATTCGGCGGTGATATTATCGGTCATTTCATCAAATGGCTCCACCAATACCGGTGATTGGACAATGGCATCTCCACCGATTTTATCCTTATCTACCACTTTGACTTTGACTTTCAAGTATGCCACTCCATCACCTTCTCCCAGTTCAATACACTCCAGGGCCACCATTTCGAGTTTCTTGGTGAAATAACTGGCATCAAACACCAATGTCTCAAACTCACCGCCTTCGCCACAGATATGAACATCAAACCGCTGATTGAGGGCCAACAAGGTGGGATACATTTGTTGGATCGATTGGCCAAGATGACGAATGTCCAACCCTACTGCTGCCACCTTGATAAGCCGGGCATCGAGTCCCAGCTGGCACATTTCTTCCATGAGTTGTCGCTGGTCTCGCTGCCACAAGTATGCCAATGGTACAAGTTGCAAGAGCTTGCACACATGTTCGACTCTTGTTCTTTGGTAGTGGCTGAGAATGGCTCCACAACTAACCCCTTCGATATCGGGGTGATTCTGTTTGACAATGGTGAGGAGTTGAAGTAGATCTTCAATCTCATCGTTGGCGGTGGTTTCATATTCGAGCAGTTGGTTCTTCAGCAGGCCCTTAATTGGTTGACGGTACAACGGTACTTCGACACACTGTTGGTAATAGTCAATGACTTCGTGGCCCACCGTTTGGAACATAAACAGGTCAATCTCATCGGATTCCACGGGGTAAAGGTTGGCTAGCGCCGCTAGTTGATGTCCCTGGGTAATACAATGGTGGATATTATAAAACAGGTCCTTTCCTCCCGATATCAACGCCACAAACTTCATCGTTAACTAGGTGAGATGGGGCCTGGTCTGGAATCTACACCTCATCGCACCGTTGCGCGCAGTCGTCAGCACGCGGCCACAATCTTTGGTTATGTGCACTCCTGAAAAACTTTTCGCCAGCTATTTAAAAGGTGCGATCCCCTCCCCATTAATTTCTTTACACTCAAGTCAACATGCCTAGTAAGTGAAGATGAACGTGTTTGCCTTTGCAACACAAATACACCGCCTTGGTGACCAACAAGTCAACCATTGGCAGTGGAGGTTCGGGACCTCGACAAACAATCCGTGACTGAATTCCCGACACTTCAGTCATACTAGTAGTGACGGTGTGAGCTGTAGGGCCGCCGTCAGGACCACCATTTATAGGTGACGACCTGCTAGTGAGGATTTATATCCCCTCTGTCAACATTATTGCTAACCAATTAGGAGCTCCCAGAACCTACTCGAAGACTTACACTGTCCCCAAGCAACCTTACGAATCTGCTCGTTTGGACGCTGAATTGAAGCTCGCCGGTGAATACGGTTTGAGAAACAAGAGAGAAATCTACAGAATTGGTTTCCAATTGTCCAAGATCAGAAGAGCTGCTAGAGACCTTTTGACCAGAGATGAAAAGGACCCCAAGAGATTGTTCGAAGGTAACGCTTTGATCAGAAGATTGGTGAGAATTGGTGTCTTGTCTGAAGACAAGATGAAGTTGGATTACGTCTTGGCCTTGAGAGTCGAAGATTTCTTGGAAAGAAGATTGCAAACCCAAGTCTTCAAGTTGGGTCTTGCCAGATCTATCCACCACGCCAGAGTGTTGATTGACCAAAGACACATTGCCGTTGGTAAGCAAATCGTCAACATTCCTTCTTTCGTTGTTAGATTGGACTCGCAAAAGCACATTGACTTTGCCCACAACTCTCCTTACGGTGGTGGCAGAGCCGGTAGAGTCAAGAGAAAGAGATTGGCCGCTGCTGGTGGTGATGACGCTGCTGAAGAAGAAGAATAAATGTAGATAGGTTAATACATTAATTTTTTTATGGGTTTAATAGAGAATAATGAATGGAATGGATTTTAGTGACGTTTTTTTGTTTTTTCTTTCAAGTTTCACTTAATGTTAATCATCGTTCTACTGTGGTAGTTTATCGTTACATTCACACCCTCAGTTCTCCTTGTCATCTATTGACTGATTACTACCATTTCCTATCCCAAGATTTGTATTACATACAGATTAAATGAAGGTTTCGTAGGCAACGGGAGCCAAGGTTTGAGGAACGTTCTTGCTGGCAGCAACAATTCTAGCTTCTCTGGGCTTGGCGGGTTGTCTCTTGAGTTGGACAGTTTCACCCTTGGCCTTGGCAGCAGTCTTCTTGGCTTGGTTAGACTTGACTCTGTCCAAGAATTCTTGTCTGCACTTGGAGTGCTTAACGTGTTCAACTCTGAGGTTGAGTCTCTTTTCCATGTATCTGTTACCGACAATCTTGTGGCAAATGACACCAACAGAGGACTTGGTCACGTTGTAGACAACACCAGTCTTACCGTGGTAAAACTTGAAAGGCATACCCTTGTGGATGGCAGCGTTAGCCTTGATGTCGACAATGTCACCGACCTTGTAGGTGGTAAGGTAGGTGGAAAGGTGGGGGGTACCACCGGCTTGCTTGAACCCCTTGGAGAACATGTATCTCGTACGAGATCTAAGACCAAACGACTTCCCCATGGTTGATGATTATTGGACTGGTAAGTTCAAAAGAGGAGAATTAGGCGGTTGGTGAAAAAGTTTGCGGTGCGGCAGGGTCCGTGCGCCGGTGTGTATATAAGCAGGAGGTGATGGTGAAGAGGATGGTGTGGTCTCACGTGATTAGGGTTATAACCCTTAATGGGGAGGTGGGGCAGGAGGGGTATGGAGGATCAAGGGGGAAGGATGGGGGTAGGAAATGGTAGAGAGGCGACTTAATTATACTGGTGGTTGATGGGTTTGATTGGTCGTCTTGGTCGGGGCAGTATGGGCGATTTAGCGTTGTTAGATATGCTACCATGTGGTAGTGCCAGGGATGTTACGTGAGTAGGTACACCGCTGCATCACCAATAAGAATCCCCTTTTCCTTTTGTTTTAACTTGTCAAAATGGTTTATTTTATTCTATATCACTTCTACCTCTTCTACATTACCCTTTTTCATTAGAAAAATTTAATCGAATTTAAAAATAATATCATTGGATGAAGAGTATCATTATTGTCATGTAACTTTGAGTGCAATATCAGCAACATATGGTACTAATAGGGTGTTACTGTTAGAAGAATGTTTCACCGAGTCAATTATTGATCCATAGGATATACTCAGCCCAGGCACTTTGTTCCCCACCATTGCTATCATGAACATTGCAATCATCACTCCTGGTACTACCCACACTCTTCAAAAATAGCAAATTATCGCAATTTTCAATTTCGTCGCCCCCAAACCCCTGGTTATGAATATATCCCCTTTTATACCGTTTACTTTATCCCCACCTCCAGATGTTGTCATCCCAAGTCATTGTAGTCCTCTTCCCCCACACGTAAACCCTTCCATTTAACCTGCGCGCTCACAAAGGCTAAAGACACGTCTGGCCCTGATCTCAACAGTACCAATGTCCACACCACTGTCATTTGATCTGGCTCTTCAAAGCTGGACCGAGATTGACCTTCCCTTGGTCCAGAAACGGTTGGATGACCAAGGCATTGCCGTCAAGGACGATCAAAAGTCACTGTTGGTGTCTCGAAAGACCCTCGCGAGTAAAACCAAAGAATTTAAGAAATTACAAGACCAGGAAAAACTTTCGGAGATTAAACCATTGTTAAAGCTTTATCAGAATGAAATTGATAACCTTACCACTTCGAAAAAGCTCATCGAGGGCTATTTTTTTGAAATGTACCGAGTATTCGCCGACGCCCCCGATCCCAAACCATTGTTGGAAGCGCTGTTGGATTCCGTCATTAAAAGTGCTGAAACCGATGAATTATCCAATCAATTGGAACAAGTCACCGCTGAGCTTAATAGACGGGCCGATTATGATCAATTGAAGCAACGGATCATCGATACCGAGAATGGTGTGGAAGAACGACTTAATGCTCAGCGAGATGAACTCTATGGCGAAATGGAAGAGAAAAATGCCAATTGGAAACAAAAAGAACTGCAATTGACCGAACAATTACGTGCGGCTCAGAAACAAATTGAAGAATTACGGACAAATAATGAAGTAGCCGAACTCCAAGCATCCTATCTGGAGCCCACTTCTGCTCCCGCTCTTGTGTCTGAATTGGAGTTTGTGACCCGGGATGCCGAAATGCTAAAAACTCGAATCATGGGCCTCGAAAAGAGAAATGAAGAATTACGGCGGAAGTTGGCTGCAGCTGAACTGGATTCAAAGATGGCAGAAATCAAGCAATTCTACAAGAAACAAGTGCTGGTCCTTGAGGGAGAAAACTCGTTGCTCGTGGCTAATATCGACCAATTAACCTCCAATTTGGAGTCAGTCACCAAGGAAAAATCATCATTGGAAGAACAGGAAACGAAAAAAGTCCACTTTTTGACAGAAGAGGTGGGTAAATTAAAGCAAAAGCTTGAGAAAGTTCATGATTATGATGAATTAAAGCATGAAGTGCTGTTGTTACGTCTGCTTGAGTTTGGCGTCAATGATGATGTCGATGCCGGTGTCGACAATCAACTTGTTTCCAAGAACAAACAATTAACCACACAAGTGGTTGAGCTTCGCGAAGTTGTTGATACCAGCAACCAACGTATCCACGATCTTGAGCAGTCGTTGGCGGCCACTCTGAACGAATTGAACCGAGTGGTGGCCATGAATACTAAGCTTGAAGAGGACCTCGCAGGGGTTGACCCTCGATTTAATGACTCGGCGCTGATGATCCTGTTTGCTCCGCTGTTAGCTCCGCTGGACTCGGGGCCCCTGATTCTCCCCATCATCACCAAACAACGGGACCGGTTCCGTGATCGTAATAGCGAACTCGAAGAAGAAGCGAAGAAGCATCTCGCGACAATCGCTGATTTAAAACGGTCGATTGCTCTGTTGAAACAAGATAACGAACAATTGTATGAGAGAACTCAGTATATGGCACTGTTTACTGGCACTGGCGCCCGCAAATTGGTACCCAAGGCCAATGACAATCCATATCGGGAATCTTACGAGCTGAAGATGCATCCTTTGGAACAATTCCGGATTCAAGAACAAGAAAGAATTAATCTGGGGCTTAATCCAATGGAGCGGTTGTTTATTTCGTTGACTCGAACGATTTTGGCATCGAGATTGACGAGAATGGTGTTTTTCTTTTATTGTTTGGGATTGCACTTGATTGTGATGATGGTGACCATCTACCTGATGCTGATGCTGCTGGCGTATATTCCTGATATTGGCCATGGCACGTCACTGGGGGGTGTTGCCAATGGTCAAGTGGGGAGACCTAACCAGATTGGCAAGGTTCAACAGTAGTGGTAAGTGTGGCAGATGTCTTGGCAATGGCCGAAATAAATTGCATTATCGTGGTGTAGTAATATATTCAATCATATACTGTGAATGTTGATTAATATTGGACAATATATTCGTACTGGAAAGTGAAAATTGTATTGTAAACGTGAATTGTCAATTGTTCCAAAACTTGTTTATAGGAGATCGAACTATAAATGTATCCTGTCAATTATAATTACATTATCAATGTTTACTGATAATTGTCACTATGTGATGAAATTGTACCATATATTTATAGTGGCTAATGCAATGAACATCTTCTTACTTTTTCTTCTTGTAAAACTTTTTCAAAATGGAACTTTCCTTCAACTCCTTATTTTTACTCTTGTTATACTCGATGTACGCCATGTCTTCACCTCCCGCCAATCCTGCCAACAGTCCAGCACTACGATGAGCCACTGAATTGCCCAGGCCGGCATTGTTTTCCAATTTCATTCTCTTTTCCTTGGAAATAAAATTGGTATCGATATCGTCGCCCACTTCGATATCCGCCTCTTCGTTCTTTAATAACACCTCCTTTAAAAGTTCCCGCCGTTCTCGAGGAGTGGAAAACGCCAAATCAGGTAACTGTTCCATCCCCAGCAAGTGGGTAATCACCTTGAATGCATACCCTTGATCGACAAGAAATGCTTGACGTTTGGTGGAATAATACATTTCCTGGGTATCCTTCAGCACCAACGAGTAGAAAAAAGCATTAAACCCTTCATCATTTCTACGCTTGGCCCGAAGAATTCTCCCCAACCGTTGGGCCTCTTGTCTTCTCAGACCATAATGAGAAGATATCTGGATCAAGCAGGTGGCTTCAGGTAAATCAATCAGGGTATCCCCCACCTTGGAAAGGAAAATGGTATTAATTTGGTCATTATGTTGGAAGTTTTGTAAAATTGTCATTCTTTCTTGTTGAGGGGTCGACCCATAAATGAACGGTTTGTTAAGCTTGAGGGCATACTGCTTGAGTGCATAGACGTTGTCACTGAAAACAATGATCTTATCCCCCCGCTTTTCATGATAATGGATCAAAAATTGACATGCCTGGAACTTGGTAGGGTTCATGATATATAAGAGCATCCGTTTCCGGGGCAGTTCCCGAAGGTATTCTTGATAAAACTCCAGGGTCATCGGACACCATACTTCAGCACATTGAACGCTGGCAATATGTCCCTTTTGTGCCAAATCCATCCAATTGGCCTCATATAATTTGGGCCCGATCAAAAAGTTCAAATCATTAATCTTGTCATCTTCTCTCACCAAAGTGGCAGTGAGACCAAGCTTGGCATGAGCAGCAATGGTAGTGACCACCCGTCTGAACATGGCAGCTGGCACCACATGCACTTCATCCAAGATGATGAACCCCCATTCTCTCAGTTGTAAAAAGTCCATCACTTTTTGTGAATCGTGAGAACGATTCCGAGTGTTTGCCACCATCGAATAAGTCAGCACCACTAACCCCAGCTCCGACGTAAACATTTCCTTGTTGTCACTGGTAAACACGGCAACATTTTCCGGTTGAATCGTACACCACTGCAAAAACTGCTGGCGCCATTGCATCACCGACACTGACGATGTACACAATACAATTACCAGCTTTCGAATAGTACAAGCGGCAGTGATGCCCACGAGGGTCTTCCCGGCACCACACGGCAACACAATGATCCCCAGTCTGGCTCTACCGTTACCAAACATTTTCGAAAGGGACTTTTCTTGATAAGGCCGGATTTGGGTCAGTGGCTTCAAATCAATCTCGAGATCAACGTTTCTCGAATCATTCCGGAAATCATATTCTTCAAGCACCGGGTATTCGATTTCTTGACACCGGCGCTTGACAATTTCCACCGAGTCATTAGAAATTTCAAACAGGTGAACGGTATCAATATCATCATTATCATAAACGTCATTGGTGGCGCCAGGATCGGTATTGGCATTAATGGTGGCGTCGCCATCCTTTGTCAGTTTATCATCGCTACCCATAATCCGAAGGGGACCAATCACTGGATCCTTAAGCAACATTTGTAAAATATCCGCCTGGGAACTTTCAACAAAATATCGGTTATTCTTAAGCACCAATTTCACCTTACCATACGACACAGTGGCCTGGCGAATAAACTGGACAATCAGCTCCGCCACCGGTACCTTCAGGAGCCGATTAAGCACGGAAATGATATCTTCAGTCTCCAATCCTACCAGTACCGCCGCATACAAGGAGTACACCGAAATCTTAAACTCATGGATGTGCAGGGGACGGGAGATGGGCTCAGCAATGGTGATTAAAAAGTCCTGGGCTTGTTCTGCAAGAGGAGAGAACAGCTCCAAGATGATACGACCGTCGTTGGGACTAATCCAAAGTGGGCGGGAAAAGTGGTCAGGCTTGAGACGAAGATAGGAGAAATCAGTCTTACCAAAGATTTGCAGCACCGCATCGGGGACATAGTCTTTAGGAACCTCGTTGGTTAATTCGATCAAGTCGTCGTCAGAGTAGTGGGCATCATCAAGGTCATTTTTGATCAGATCAACCGCCTGTTGGGCACGCCGGCGGTCCATTCGGGGCAAGACAATATGGGGATTGGATTTATCAGCTTTCGACGCCGCACATGTATTGATTATTCTTGGTTGTATGCAGTATGGCTGGGGGTTGGTCATTTGACGGAGATGCCTTGAGTGGTGCAAAACAACTCCAACGCCGTCGATACACGTTGCCTCTTTTCCGGATCCAACCCCGTAGAGGTGCTGTACAAGATGGAAAAGAAAATTGCTTGGGCAGTGGGATCATATCCATCGGAGAACCGAGGATGGTTCTGTTTGGGTTTTGGCTTGTATCCATAGTTCAATTGACCTGACCAATTGGGAAACAATTGACCAACTGGTCCTGCTTGGGGAACAAAATCATAGCTCCAGGGACAATAGCAGTTGATGATGGAATCTTCACCGGCATTTTTAAAGATCAAATGCCACCGTTTGACCCCGGTGGTGTGGCCAGCATGAGTATAGATGGGCATGTACCATTGGGGGCGTTCCAGTAACGTTGTGGTGACATCATGTGGCAACGGCACGTGTCGGCGACCGCTATCAAACGCATTGATCCACTTTGCTTCGGGGTCAATCAAGAGAGTGGTACCAAATGTGGTGA
Source organism: Diutina siamensis (assembly GCA_030580155.1). Lineage (NCBI taxonomy): Eukaryota > Fungi > Ascomycota > Pichiomycetes > Serinales > Debaryomycetaceae > Diutina > Diutina siamensis. Next base: position 22,841 of record JAKTSK010000049.1, on the reverse strand, counting down.
GATCACTCGACGCCATCACCATCGTCGGCTTGGTGTCGAGTGATCCCTTGCAAAACCAATGGAAGAAGTTCCTTACCATGGTCGAGGGCGGTACGGGGGTGATCCAATTGGTATGGATCGATTTGTACAGCTTGGGGAACCCTTCGAGGCGGTGGTTCAACCCAGGGTACCCCATAGAATCACCACTCTGGGACCCTTCAAAAGTAGAGGTAGGCGATTGTGTAATCTTCAAGGGAACAGGGCCATCTACGGCGTCTATCGATGAACTGGTGCTTTCACTGGTGTCAGGAACGAAGAGTCCCTGGCAGTGAGGCGACGTCGACGGAATTGTTGACGGAAGCAGCAATTTCACCCGTTTGGGTGGAGGCAGGCACCGTTGTCTAAAGCTAACACTGCAATTGAGGATGTGGTCTATACATCCTCCCACCAGGACATCGTTAGAGGTGTATGTCACCTGGCACCGTTGACAAAAGAGTAACCAATCGAGCGGCGGAGGCGCCGAGTCGATGGGATGTGAGTAATATTGCAGCGATCGGTTGCCATCTGACATTAGTATAAAAACGTGGCGATCGAGGGGGGGGCAGGGGGTTATTTATACCCCGAGTGAACACCCCCGAGAGGAATTGCATCGTCAATGCACCTTACATGAAACTTCGACTATTATTATGTCATTTCATCTCTATTTATTGCCTATATTATCCCAAATTAACCCGATCACGTATTAAACTTTAACCGTTCTTCCTTTAGATTAACCTCAGCAAATTCAATCAAGTTCCTCAGCCTTGTTTGAATGACACTCAGAAGATTAACGATTTTGGTCTTGACCTTGAGGATCATCGACAATCGGTCGCCGTTGGCCTTGTCGGTGACCTTCTTTTTCTTATCCACCAACTCTTCAAAAATCTTCAGTAGTTCTTCCACCAGCATCGTCAAGTAGTCTTGGTTGGACTCAAATATCAGTGCCGAGTTCAGCTCACCAAGGTAATAGGCAAACACGTAGGTCCACTTGAGAGTCTTTCTTCCCTTGGTTAACTGAACAATGGCATCGGTCAAGAATTGGATATCGTTCCAGGAGAGTGATTGGTTGGTATTTTGTGCTGCCATGTCCTCCATACATAACCGAGCAATGATGGCGATTTGTTCAACCGTGGTTCTGTCCCCCTTCATCAGCAGTTCATGGATCAGGAACCGTTTATAGTAGTGAAGGTAGCGTTTCAACAGTTCCCTCTTGCGGTTACGGTCTTGGTCGGCATCCTTTCTAGGGTCTTCGCGGTACTTGTTGCAATTGTAGTAATTATTGTTGTGGGATTTCCAATCACCGTTACAGATCCAACAGAACTCCTTTTTGCATGTCAGACACGTCATGTGATTGCACCCGCCATTCTTTTCAATGGCGCCATCACAGCCAGGACAGTTGTGGGTATTTGCATCGATCCAATTGGCGGTTTCCAGATCATCGGCACATTTCTTGATCCAGAGCAGAGTAATCCAGCACGGACAAGGGAGATGGTTTTCGTAATGGCAGCGGAAGCAAAACTCATGACCATCAAGACATTTAACCACCGGTACAGTGACAATGGTGGCGTCTTGTTTATCGGTGTTCACCTCGCCTTGTACCACTTCAACAAAGTTCTGACAGTCAATCAGCGGACACGCAACAAACTTGCGGGTGTTTTTGGCAACATTGACCTTGGCATGGGCTAATAATAGTCTATTTTCGTCCAATGGTGTTTCCACCAACTTGACGCCGCCATTCTTGCTCTCATGATCAAGACAAAGAATACGTTCGCCATCGCCATGGGGGATGGTTAAGTTGCATTCAGGATCAATACACTTGATGAGGCGGCCGTGATGGAGCTCATTAGTGAGGTAGTTGGAGTAACACTCGATACAAAACTGGTGACCGCACTCCATGGAATAAGTATATGTGGATGGATAGCTCTCACAACAAATAAAGCAGTCAAACTCGGACTCCTCGACCAATTTATACTTCAGGGGATCAAATGGAAACGGTAGCCCCACCTCGTGGTACAATTTCTCCTTATCTTCAAGTATGGCAAGTACCACTTCATCTGGTTGCCACCGTTTGGCCTGTAGTAAAATCAACAACTCAATTTGTGAGAGATCAAGGTGACCTTGGTTAAGCTGATCAAGCTTTATAAGCATGTGCTTGTCGACATACTCCCTTGACAGCCATGGCTTGTACCAGATATCGTCGTAGGGAGATTTGGCAATCAGCTCGTCAAGAAACTGACGCTGTTGTTGGGGCAGGTTGTCGATATCCAATTCCATATCATCTTCATCGTCGTCGTAAGAGAAACTCAGGTCGTCATCATAGTCATCCACGTCTGACATTGGAGTGGCGACTGGTATCAAGCAGTAACGATTGGTAACGCGGATAGTCCAGGCAAGTGAGGCAAGGCGATTACTGGTACAAACTTAGAGATGCTGGGGAGGAGGGGTAGGGAGAAGAGGGGGGGGATACTGAGTATAATGGGAAATGGTTGGTGTAGAGATGGTGGTGATTGGGGGTGGCACGGTATTGCGGACGTTCATGGTCGTAGATAACAATGTAACTAAAGTAAAGTGATTTAAGACAAGAAGAGTGATTAGGTAAGCTAGGAGAGTTATCAAGGGACAAAATAATTGACAATATGAGGAGGTTGAAGGGTTTGGTGGCGATAATCTCGATAATTTGGAGACTATACCTATCATCGTAACCAACTAACGCCCTAAACTGGAGTTCCCTAGTATACGCAAACTGTTCCAATTCGTAAAGGCCGCTGAAGTGTGACGGTATTGATTTAGTCAACCTTAGTGTATGTAATCCGTCCCGATTGGCGTGTACGCTACTAAAGTTTGATGGGCTAAATATTTTAGTTTAGAATAAATCAACAGACTAAAGTTGACAAAAAATTGATATTTGTGTTTAGTCACTTCCACTCCATTACTTTGGTATCAACATGGCACCAAGCTGGCACCAACTGCTACCACTGCCACTGCCACCTACCCCCACCCCCCTCAAAACCAATGTCGCTAGACATTTGTTCATTATTCTAACTAATGAATTATGAAAGTTTTTGGACATCAATTTCGGTCGTTACAGGCCGTCAGCTATTTAGACACTTTCAATCTTTACGCCTCACAAACCCTCAGGCCTCCAGCCTTTAGCCTGTATCTTTTTCCCAACCCCCCACTAAGGCAACGGCTCCAGCGAAGAAGATAACCGGTTCAAATGCAAATACACATCAGTTCCATACCCTTCCATCAGAATAAGCTTCAAATCCCCACCAAAATATTGAGCATAAAGCCTCAGAATGGGCAACCCGTACCCAAACCCAGCCATGGGCGCCTTGAATGACGACAGGGTATCATCACATTCAAGCGACGGCGTCTCATTCACGGTGGTGTATAAATAGGTCCAGATGAGTGGCACCTGGGAGGTGGCAATCCCCCCACCTTCATCACTAATTTTAATGGCAATGTCCTCACTTCCCTCGGAAATAATCACTTTGATGGGAGGGTAGGTCAAATCGTTCAAATCAATTTCACTTTCCTGTAGCTTGGGGTTTTCCTCCATCATTTGTCGCTTCAACCGCAGGGTATGAAACTCAATGGTGGCCCGCAACGAGTTCTTTAACGTTTCAAACAACATGTGGATCAAGTGGCCCGGCACGTACATGAAGGAAATGTCATCCAGCAGGGTGATCAATTGGATCTCGGGACCCTGGATCAACCCGTAATAATCTTCACAGATGTACAGGGCAGTTTCAATGGCGTCATGAGCAATGTCGGCCACGTTACACTCGGTACAAATCACCCCGACGTAGTTCAGTTTCAGTTTCAGCCCGGCGGCTCCATTAAAGAACAGCAGGATCCGTTGGCGGGTTGGCAGGGCCTGGGCCATATTGAGAGCAATGTGCTGACCAATCAACATGCGGATACCGATCCGGGAAAGATAGAACTTGTCCAAAAACGCCTGGATCTGGGAATTGACTAATACCTTGCTATTTTTCAGCTTCCATTCTTGTACCCCCTGGGCCATGGTGGCCACGGTGGCATCATGGCGCTTTTTAATCTTGGTCAAGGTATCATTGACCAATTTGTTGTAATCATACACCTCCTTGGGCCACACGATATTGGTGGGACAAGGGGTATAGTACTTTAACCCGTATGTGGGACTGCTCAGGTCCTCGGGGGCCACCAGCAGCCGGTGACGCTTCAACACCACCCCGTCATCGGTATAAGTAGCCTCCACCGGCTCGGGCTCCATATCAGGCTCCATGGGTGCCAATGTCTGGGGGTCACCCCCACTGTTCAATAACCGGGCCAACTCGTCCAGCACCACCGGCGGCGGCAAGTTGTACAACTCATCAAACAGCTGGGCGTACCAGTCCCTCACTTTTTCTGTCAGCGGCATCTCGTTAAGCCCAAATGGGGCATTTTCAAGGTCTTTGACCTTTTTAGCAAGTCGAATGGGTAGCTCCTGGCAAATGAATTGCAGGGCCAAGAAGATCAGCCCGGGGGACGGATTGGGGCCAAATTGCACCATCTGTCGAAGCAGTACCGGGGTTTGTTTGTAGGCGGCATACTTGTAGATGGTGTCCCTAAGCACTGGGGTTAACCTCCATCCAGTCATTGGTGTGGGAAGTAGTGTCCATGCGATTTTGGTGGGGCGCGAACCACTGTGGGGCTACAATGAGCGGCTCAACTAGTAGCGAGGGAACCACCCTGAGCCCTAGGCGTTTGCCTACCTAATAGCAGTGGTGGAAACTTGTAATCGCAGTTGAGGAAGGGGGAGAGGAGGAAAGGCATAAATTCATTCATTTGTGATGGATAAGATCATCATTGAATTGTGGGGCCATCCCGTTTCGATTTGTTCTAGATCTGAAGCCATCGACCGCCAAAACAAGATCCTGGTGAATCCTGGTATCCCCACTAGTAGAGGGGTTAAAAACTATATCCGTCCGAGGCCAGCTACACGTAGACGTAATTTGGCCGGGGTTTGACCGTAGTATTAACCTAACGCCACGGACAAACGGATTGTGACCAACCACATTGTCCACTCCGATCTCCCCGACCAACCCCGATGTTTTCTTCCCCAACTCCGAATCGCCGACAACGACATCACCGACGGAGGAATTGTACAATGTTTGATTCCCTGGTAATGGTGTTTAAACTGGGGTGAAATATTCACATGGCACTGGCATCATGGATCAACGGAACCTGGAGCAATGATGAACCCCGGAGGAAACCCCGGGGTTCCCAATGGGGTACCATGAATGGATTTAACCCCAGAAATTTCCCGCCACATTCACCCCTTAATAGAAAACTATCGACGCCTCTAGGAAAGCCCCGATTCATTCATTGCACTCTACAACTAATAAACATCCCCTTGACGTCATCAGGTCCGGCCAGTGCATTATCAACTGCATGCACTGACAAATAGAATGGCCTGCACATAGTCCAATGGGACTACCAGTGCTATCGGACGTCCGGAGGATCCCCTTAATCACCACTGATATAAATTGGGGAACCCCCCGGTCTAATGGGGTTTAATTTTTCACAATGGTCACTCGGGCATTGGCAATCAAGAGTATAAAAACCGCTCTGCGGCACTGGATCCCTGTAACTCGCCCTGTGACCAAGACGGCAGTGGCTCTGTTTTCCTCCCGTCACCACTGTGTTGATTTCTACCGAGAGGATACCTCTAGGTTTTTGGTTAGTGCCAGTGAAGATGCTGATGAAAAGTTTGAACAAACGATTTCCCTGACTGAAGACGTTGAGACGGCTGGACCCGTTAACCGGTCCTGATGATGCTGGTAATCATTAGGTAATGAATTTGATGTTTGATTAAGTTTATACTGTAGGAATGGTAATGTCTGGGGTAGGCCGTCGACAACGTGAGGTCACACATTGGATTGCGAGGGGAACGGGGGTATCGGACCTCGGAGTGACAACCCTCGCCTCAAACTTGGTGATTTCTTTTATCCCCTAGTTGCTGATTTACGGCTGGCAGGTTGGATCACTATCTCCGCTCAGTACCTGAGACTGACATCATATGTCCTGATTTGGCATAGGGTCAGCCGTAGCAATGATGAATGAGGGGTGAAAGATAATGGATTTTAGGGTTTTTGAATTATCTAGGTAAAGGAGAAATTGAATTTTAAGGGATTTCGAATTATGTCGCTAACAGAGATTTGTAATTTCGAGGTTAAAATGTATCTAATAGATTTTTTGAGAAAAATGGTAATTTAAGAATATGGACTTGACATGAGGTCATTAGTGTTAAATGGATTGTCCGGGGCATCTTTGAATGAAGCAAGATCTTTTGCAGTTAGTTCTTGGATCTTTGGCAAACCTAATCCAAGAACCTCAACTTGGGCCTCTACTGACGCCTTTCTCACTAATTTCCCAGTTATCTACCAGTCACCTACTAGTTACCTATTGTGTTGTGGAAATTATTGAGGGGATATTGCAAGGTAGAATTACCGAGAGTTTAGGAGTTGTCAAGTGAGCCATTGATGAATAATTACCACTATTGTCTCCGGAGCCAATGACGATTTATTAAGATTATTCACAGGGACCTTGCTCATTGATGTCATTCGGAATTGTCACTGCTATCGTTGATTACTTGCATGGTCAACTAGGTATTGTCGAATTTTCAATTAGAATGATTGGTATTTGTTGAAGAAACATTCTGGAATAAAGTTAATGAGAGTGATTACAATTGTCTAGCAGTAGGCGTTGATCTTGGGCATTGGGGGTGGGACCGCTTAAGATTTAATGTAGACAACTGAGTGGGGTCCCAATATTGGGCCAGGGCTCAGATGCGCTGGATACCGAGTTGAAGGGAAACTGGTGATTCGAATGAAAAAATGAAAATGGCTAAAAAGCAAATGGGGTTAAATATGATACCAATTCAAGCATAAAAGTTGTTCTCATACAATTTGGGGACGGTTATTGCCTAAGTTACAAGAGTTTGAAAAACGGGGTTTTTGCCGCCAAAAGACGTGAGTTCGAGCCTTCGGAGCTCCCAAAGTTGCTTCATTACGTAATTCAAATATTTTTTAACTTCACAAACCGCAAGTTCGAACCTCAAATGTAACGTAAAATGGCATCTTGGTTCACATGACTGCAGTCTTGTAAATGAAGGCAATGAGCTTTGGTACATGTGCTATACCACCAGAATCGTATAACTTGTAATTCAGCAACCACTTGAGAAGTTAGAAAGGATTTTTTCTACTTTCTTAACCAGTAGTGAGACCTTAGCTCATATTTACTCCAAATTGTTCTGTAACTACTCAAAACGGAGATGAAGGAAGCCTCGATTGTATCAAAATAATATCACAATGTTTACAGGGTTATATAGATCAATTTTTCGAACAATAGCTCCTTGAATAAGCACCTTTATTTGTAACCATCATGAATAGCCCAGCACTCCAGCACCATTTGGGGGCCAGGGCTCAAATCATCGCTTGGAACCAAGTTGGAGGAAAACTGTTCATTCGAATAAAAAAATGAAAATGCGAAATAGGCAGATAATAATATAGATTACTACAATACAAGCAAAAAAGTAGTGCTCAGACAATTTGGGGACGGTTACTGCCAGAGTTGCAAGAGTTTGAAAAACGCAAAATTGGACGCTAAAAGGCGTGCGTTCGAGTTTCAGGCCCCACAAAAGTAGCTTTATTAGGTACTTTGAATCGATTGTTACACAATGCGCAAGTTCGAACCTTAGACACGTCATAAATTTTGGTCACCTGACCAAGTCTTTCACTTACACAAAGTGGTGAAAGATCATCTATAGAAAGCTATTTGCACATAAAAAAATCCCTCTATTTGTGTACAGATTGATATTTTCGCCGCCCATGTTTACTAAGTTTGGTTAATTGAACAAGTTTTCCGCAACTTTGGTGGAGGTCAGTGGAGGGTGGAGGCCAGTACAGAACAGTGAAGAGCAGCGGAGAGCGGAACCCAGGGTTAACTGCAAAAAGCGGAGGTCAGCGGAGCCCAGCGGAGGCCTATGAACATCTGCCGAAATCATGGCAAGTCAACTCTCCTGATAATGTCACAATTTTTTTTCACCACCACTTATTCAAAGCGCCATCTCAGTGAAGTTGTCCATCTGGCTCTGGTTGAATACTTATCGACTGACCCGGCTTTTGCTGACAGCGTCCATGAGGGCAGAATCTAGGGTCAATTGTAACAAGGATAGGAATGATCCCAACAGTACTGTCATTCTTAGATTTGGATTTTTACGTTAACCATTTGGTTTTCTTCAGCTCCTTCGTTGATTAATGATTAGGAGTTGAGACAATTGTTATTGTTAATTAAATCAGTATATAATTGTCCACTTGACAATTGTGGAATAATAGTATAGTCAATAGGACCATTTAATTAAGCACTAGGAATTGTTGAAATTCAATACCTGGCAATTTCCAACAGTCAATAAAGATTATCACTAATTCAGGCGAGGTTTAACAATAGTAAATCGCTGACCGGGACATTCTAAATTAACATAATTAAAGGTATCAATGCAAACCTAATGGAATTATCATGTTGTTCATGTTGACACCACTAATTAACATTATTAAATTGCTCTTATGAACATTATTAAGTTAAATCAATTGTTCACATAATCTACAATCCTCAACTCCACCATACCTGACAATCAAGCCTCTAAAATTATTATCCATAAATAAAATTTATCAAACTGTCAACCAAAATCATTACTTCGTCCATTACCATTGTTAAATCGTCAATTCAATTATCCACTTGTCAACCACTGCTTCATGTGATCACTCACTAAACCCTTACTCTTGTATCGCACTATCCACTGAAAATTTCCATTCCCACCTCTTTACAATCGATTACATCAAGAGTCTACACTCTCTTTATCGTCATTTCCCAACCGGTTGGTGAAATGTTATCTTATATTAAGTATCTATATTACAACACCACGCTTATTCGTCGTCTTCAAGGGTTTGGGCAGCAATTCTGTCCAAATCTCTTTGACCGTTTTCCGAAATTCTTCTACCACCCTTGGGGGAGATTTCAACAACACCAATCTTTTGCAAGGATTGCAAAACCTTTCTGTTGATGGAACCGGAAGCATCACCGTGTCTGTGAGGTCTGAACCCTCTGTTGATGGCACCACCGTACAACTTGTTCAAAGCACCCACACCAACTTGCTTTCTCAAGTAAATGTGTCTGGCAATAGAAGCAGCTCTCTTGTAGAACCACAATTCAGATTCTTGAGGGGGCAATTCGTTAGAAGCGGAGGTCTTGACAATGTCAACGTAACCAGGGACTTCAAGCTTACCTTGTCTTTGCAAGAACAAAGCGTAAGCGTTGATGAATTCTTGAGCAGGAACGTCTCTATTTTGTTAGTTGTCATCCAATGGTATTACTGTACTACTGAAGGGGGATAGACAACAATTTCAAAAGAACAAAAATTCAAAAGAAAGTAAGTATTTGTTGAGCCCAAATGATTTTGGGTCTATCCACCACGACAGTAATAACAGTAGCCAAGTTTAGAAAGGTACATACCTAACGGAAACACCGGTCATACTGATATTGGTGAAGAAAAAAGATTGGTGGTCGGTGGGTTTATATCTTTCACCGCGCGATGTCGGAGTGCAGACAGGGGATGAAAATTATCACGTGATGAGGGTACCAGCCCTAGCGCCAGGGTGGAAAATAGCTTGAAAGGTAATGATTAATCCCATACAAAGCTTTTCTTTGGTTGTTTTAGAGTGTACTGTTCGAGATCGGTTTTCGCTGCTTCCACGCTCCAGAATTGCCAATTGGAGGGGGGGCCAGTTTCGAGGTGGGTGCGAACTGGCTCGTTTCTATTAAGGCCGTAGACAACGCTAAACCAGTCCTGGGTTCGGAACCGGGGGGTATTGGCAGCTATTCTACCCCATACTGTCGCTTGGGTGAGTTTTGTCGTGGTTTCGACCCAATGGCGCCGGAGGATCATGTCATCAATACGTGACCAGCTCTTTTCGAGCGATACCTGGGTAATGTGGGCGTAATGGTGGTGTTTATAGAGAGTAATGAGTAGGTGAACCACGAGTGATAAAGCCGCGAGGTCAGAGTTATCCACCACCTCGCCAAATTGAAATGCGAGTCGATTGACGGTTATCGCTTGAAAAATGTGCCAAAGTTTGGTGATAACTTCCGGTTGTAACTTTGAAATGGCCAAGAATGGATCAACAAGTGTAAAATGACATCCCTGGCCTTCTTGGGGGGTTGGGGGGTTGGCAAATGTTTCAATGCCAATCACATTAATTATTTGAAGGTCTAAAGTGACTGACAGGCACAGACGAAGGGCCCCAATCAATGATTGACCCAGACATGAACTTAATTTCCATGTATCATTGACCGATCCCGAATCGTAGCGTTTTCGGTGGGACACTCGAGCTGAAAACGAGGTTAGTCGGCGAAATTTGTTAATCCAAGCTAGTACCTGGTTATATTTCCACACAAACGCATGATCTCCAAACACATTGAGCTCTTCCACTTGGGGCACCTCCCATTGACCAAGTGCATTTGCATCCAAATCATTAAAATCAGCCAAAACATCCAATCGACCAAGATTAGGTGTTTGTAATTGCATGGCCACGGTGATATGACACGCCAAATAGTGAACAGAGGGGAGTTCGGGGGTGCCTGGAGGCATAGGGCCTTCAAACAATAGCTTCAACTGAGTAAGATTGGGGAACAACGATAACGGCACCAGCTTATCACACTCCAACGTCGAAACCGCTAAATTGATGGAAAATGATTCGTAGCGGCTCTCGTCATCCATTGATTTAAAACTTGATCTCGCCGAGTCGCCATAACGGCAATCACTAGTGTTGCGTTGTATCACCTCCAAGAGAAATTGCCGGTCATATGTAAGGTTATCACTAAAGAGCTCAGCCAGTTTAGGCAGTTGAAGAAGGGAATCGATCTGATTGATTCGAACGAGCGATTGGTAGGCAAATAGTTTTGGGGCTAGCAAGCGCCGGAACCATGACAGCGTCAGCGATAGATTCAACACTGTTTTCCAGCCAATGGCATCAGGATTGGAGTAAAATCCATACTTGGGAACCTTGACTGGTTGCAAAATATACCCCACAACCTCGTCGATGATTTCTGGGGGAAGTTGATCCAACATGGTACCTATGGAACCGTGATTGCCGCGCACATTGCTCTACTGGTGGTACGGGATGATTAGCATGTTGCCAGTATTAACAGCGGAACTGTTTCCCTTCCTTTCTCTTTCTTGTTTCTCTTCCTACTTCCCTATCCCTCTCCTCCACCCTTTCTCTTTTTGGTGCCGTAGATGTATTTGTAAGCTATGTACCACATTGCATCCGAAACCGATGCAACGTTGTATTTTTGTCACGACTGCAACCTATAAAGATGCGATCTCCCCCACCTTCTTCACTTAACATGCTGCTGACAATCAACTGGGGGATCTTGGGAGCGGGAAACATCGCAGGCCAATTCACTAGAGACTTGGTCACCAATAACAAACTGGCCAATCCATCCTTCACTCACGTGGTGGTGTCGGTGGGGTGTCTGGATCAAACTAAAGGACAACAGTTTATCACCGCCAATGGCATCGAAGGCGCCGGCAACGGCGGCGTGGTGGCCAAGGTGGAATCTTACGACCAATTGTATGCCAATCCTGACGTCGAAGTGGTGTATGTGGCCACTCCCCATGTGTTCCACAAGGACCAAGTCACTAAGGCATTGTTGGCGGGAAAGCACGTTCTTTGTGAAAAACCCGTCACCGTCAACAAAAAGGATGCTGCTGAATTGGTAGAATTGGCCAAGTCCAAGGGCAAATTCTTCATGGAAGGGGTGTGGACGAGATTCTTCCCGTTGGTGGCCCAATTGAGACGGGCGATTTTTGAAGATGAAGAAATCGGCAAGGTCAACCGGTTGTTCAGTGATTTCGCTTATAACGGTGACATTGACCAATTGCCCGCCTCGAGTCGGGTTCGGGACATTAACCTTGGTGCCGGCTCATTATTGGACATTGGCATCTACTCGGTGACCTGGGCCCGGCTTTTGCTCGACAAAGACGTGGGCGAATCTCACAAGCCATTTTCAGTGGTACTGAGCTTATACTTGGACCCCGTGGATGGCGTCGACCACAAGGCAGCGTTCATTCTCCAATATAGCGACGGTGCCCAGGCGATCTTGACGTCATCGGAACTTTCTGATGGACCCAAGCCATTCGGACGCATCGAAGGTAGCAAGGGCAACATTGAAATTTATGCCAAAAACCCTGCTGCTCCCGAAAAGTTCATCATTCACTACCGGGACGACGCCAAGCCTGCCAAAACCGTCGATTTGACCAATGAGTACCAAGGTTTCATCTACGAAGCCAACGCTGTGGCCGAGGATATCCGTAGCGGCCGCCTCGAGTCGTCGGTGATGCCCCACGCTGAACTGTTGTTGGTAATGGAAACCATGGATACCATTAGACATCAAGGTGGTCTCGTGTATCCCCAAGATTTATAGCATTCCTCTCTAGGTATATATTTACAAAAAGCTCGCACCAATCCCCCACTGAAGGCCCTTGCGGGTCAGATCACGCTGATGGGCCGTCAATGGCAAGACAAAATTTAGTTCAAACCGAGCCATGGGATGGTTAAAGAGGATACCCACCCCCATCGATGACGAGTAACCTCCCGTCATTAATTGCTTAATGTCGCTATCGGCAACCACCTTGCCGTAATTGACAAATGAATGGATGCGGAATCCACTATCCAAGGCATTTTTTAAAAATGGAATCGGAGACACCACCGACACCCCCCCGTTGAAAAAGGCGTTGCCTCCTACTGAACTAGAGTATTGTTTGGGGCCTAACCCGTTGAGGAGAAACCCTCGCACATCATTGGGGCCGCCAATGTAAAACCGGTCGATCACCAGGGTCCCCACCGACGAATGGGGGATGAGAAGCCCCGTCTTGTTGGTGATAATCATTTGATGTCCCTTAGGAAGGCCCCAAGCGGCTTGAGCTTCGGCAACGATCTTGGTGTAGGGGAACTTGACGTGTTGACGCCATTGGTTGTGCTCAAGCCCCAACCGATAGTATTTCCCCATCAGCGGCAAGTGGGAGTTATCTCTGGTGTCATAGGTAAGATTGTAAAGCACCAGCATCTTGTAATTGACCCCCAGCTGCAAAAACACGTCCATGGCCTTCAGCGAGGTATTGTCCAATATCCTCCACCCCGTCTCCACCAGAAGCAGGTGGTTTAGAGGAGACCTGAACTGGGTATACAATTTGGTAGTGAGCCCCTTTTGATAAACATCACTCCCAAGCCAATCGAACTTGCGGGAGTTGGAGTACAACAGGAGATCAAACATGTACTTGGCACAATTGAACATTGGCAGGTTGAAATTCAATAAATACAGCGATTTGGTTTTGGTACCGGTGACAGCATCAAATGTCAAGTGTTCACCCCCACGAAACAAGTTACGTAACTGGAATTGAATGTAGCCATCGCCTTCACCGTTACCAATATTGGTGCCAGTCTTAGCGAAGAATCGTTTGATGGGCACCACATTAAACACCGGCACCACCTGAGTGCCCCTGCCATTAACTTGGTGTAATTGTACCATACACTGCTCCACCATACCGAGCTGGGACAACTGTCGAGATATATCATCCACTGATTGTACCAACTTGGACAAGGTAATGGGGGCTCCGGTTAACAACGAAGCAAATTGCAGGTTCAAGAACAGCTCGCGGAAAGCGTGGCCATTGGTTATTTGGACATTCCGTACTCTAATGGGAGCAGTGGCATTATCTTCAATGATTGAATTGAGGTACTGCTGTTGTTGCTGGTGGACTAGTTGGATTTTCTTGGCCTCAAGTTGCTCGAGCTCCTTTTCAACCTTCAGCTTCGGCGCCTGGTATTCCCCTGGTGAACTGAGCCGATTAAGGAGCTCATCCTCGGAATGGATCGACATGAAGGTGGCTCCCCAGTTGATGCTCAATTGGGTGCGGCTCGACTGCCCAGGTCACCTGGCGCGTCACGTGTGTACATCGATATATCCAGGTGCGTTGGACAAGACCTCCATCTGGATGAGCTCCCGGTCGCTCATACGTGCTTTGGATGGGGTGTTTTCTGGAAAGTTGGATGTCGAATCCTTTTATTCCACCGTTTCCCTTTTCCATGACCGCCATAACACCTTCCAGCTCGTGTCTACTATGACTTTTGATATCAATGACGAATTGATGCGATGCTATAATCAATACGTGGCGGGCAATGATAGTTTGGAGCTCTTGTTTATTGATGTACTAGGAAGCTTGTGTCGAGTGTTTACCGTTGATGCGGTTCGCCGGTGGTTAGACCTTTATGTTAAGCCGGCGTTTGACACCGGGGTCGACTTGCAATTTGTTGGTCGGGCCAAGGAGTTTTTGTACAAGTTGGTAGAAATTCTGCCCAGTGACGATGCTCAATTGCTTTGTCTCCGCAATGATGTCTCCAAAATGGTCATTTCGGGCATCGTCAATCGCTACTTGAAGGAAGATCATCTTACCGTAAAAGACATGTGTATCAATTGGTTAAAGGGGGTGGTGGGATTACAACCAGGCGATACCAATTTGGTGGGGGTGTTGGCTGAAGAGTACGAGCTGACTCCTTCATCACGATTCGCCTTGATTCCCTTACTCTCATCGCTCAACCCCAAAGTGATCGTGGCCAAGCCATTGTGGACGGTATTGCTCACCTCGCTCCAAGCAGATTTATCGGGAGTGGTGGTTGATGGCTTGGTTCAATTGGTTATTCAGGGCATTCCGTTTTTGGAGCTGGTGTATTCGTGGCCGCAATTGATGGCTGCAGGGGTCAAGTTGATCAATTGGGGGAATTTTGTCGATGACTATAACATCAAGGCCGGTCCTTGGGAAGTTCTAGGAGGGGTTGAAGCTACCAGTGAGATTAACGACGAGCTTGTCGCCTATTTATTGACCTTTCTCTACGGAATGGCCCCTCATGAATTTCTCAAGGTGGTCCGGGGCGATCTATCTATCCTCTCCAATGAATTGGCGTATCAATTGCTTCAATCGCCATCAGTGGTGGCTCTTCGGAAATTGGCGGGCCAATTTCGTATCCATCCGCTAATCTTAATGCCTGATTCGTCGCATCTGGCTCCATTTGATTGGGTTGAGGCCCACGATGACATTGCCGTGGTCTGCTGTGGACTTAATCTAGAATTAGGTCAAATCCTTTGCTATAATAATTCATTCGGGGCCACCCTTCTGTCTCGGGCGGTATCTCAATCCCTGATTGGTGGACTCTACATGAAGGATATCATCAGAAAATCCCGGTTGGGTGATGGTGAACCCCAGATTCTCGAAGGGTCTCTTCCTAGTCAGGAAGATTTGCTGATGTTGGCCGATCATGAAAAGATATTCAATGGCGGTGTCACCCCGGCTTCTACAGATATCGAGCCCCAGGGCCAAACCAAGAATGATTATCAACTCCAGGAGTTATTGCTAGCGAAAAATCAATTGGCGTTTGTGCTCTATCTAAAGAGGTTAACTGATATAAAACTCGAAGCTGCGCTTAGAGACCGACCTGTGGCTGATAGCAAGCCATTACTTGCAATTAAATCAACCACCACCACCCCGAAGTCCCTATCGGAAGATTATGTCAACCAATTGCTTACCAAACTTAAAACTACCGTCGATGAAAGAGATGATTACTTGGAACAATTAAAAATGATGCAATCAAAAGTAGAATCTAGTCAAGAGGCTCTCCATAATATGCTGACGGTGATAATTCCCCAAAAGATTGCCTTAATTGATCAATTAAGGAATCGAATTGAAGAATTAGAAATGACGCATATTCCATCAACATCGGCGTCAAAGTCGACAGAAACTAACGAAACCAAAACGGCGCCGTTATCCCACGATTGGATTGAAGAAAATTATTCCCTCAAGGCACAAATAGTCATGCTTGAACATGAGCGAAGCAAGCTCGTGGCAGACAATCGAGCTCTATTGGAGAATATCTCTCAAATAGAGTCGCTGGTAGAAGCTAGAATTGAGGAATCCAAACTTGATCTGAGGGAGACGATTGACGCCTATGTCAAACAGTACGAAAAGAAGATCAACCAACTCAACACCACAGTTCGAAAGTATGAACGATTACTCGAGGAGTACAACTCACAAATGGCACATATGCTGACCACCAAACCCATCCTCATCCCAGGAATTAGCCAGCCATCGACTGACGCAGCCCACCCAGAAGAATTGGGTCCAGTTGGCGATACAAACATCCCCGGCGGATCCATATTGCATAATTCGGAGCCCCAGCCATTACCACAACCAATTCTTAGAGGTAGAGGCGGGTATCAAAAAAGGAAAAAAATTTAGTATTATCGCCAAGTAATAAGTTGCCTCAAACCATAGCGAAGAGTTAGCAACCTTTACACCCTTTCAATCCAAGATTAAAATGTAAGGAGTAATAATTACGAACGTGTATCTAGCAAAAAGAATGTGCGTATCACCTTTTGGGTTAAACTTTCAATCTTTCAATTATCATGAGTTTTTTCATGCAATAAAGGTTGTGCCTTCATGATTACACCGTCCCTCGTGTCAAAAACATTACTAGCTAAAACATAGCGACCACCGGAAAAATGCTAGACGATTCAATGCTTTGATACACCTCAGTTTGTATTGTTGTACTGATTGTGTTCGTGTATATTATGCTCCCCTTGATACCCTACATGTTTACAATACAGTTTCATCTAGAGATTTAAGTCGCCGTGCATTTTAGGTAATAAGGATAAACTTTACAGGTGGGTCCAAATTAAGTTACATTTATACCAAGATTAGCCAAAGTAGTCAACCTTAGCCGATGATCCTGAGCAAACTTCTTAGATGAAGAAGTCTCAGATCTTTCTGAAGAACAACCTGCAGTTCGCCTAAAAAACTATTTTTGTGGGTTGGTTAGATCTCCTTAATATCTTGATGAGGTCTGATGGCTTCATGGCGTTAGTCTGGCCGTATATAATTTATATTTAGAAGATTATCAAAACAATCGTTTTCATGGCTTGTATTACGGAGAGAATAAGGAACATGCTGTGTAGGATTACGGTCCCTCCATAATCAATACTATATAATAACAGGGCAATTGATTCCAACGTTACCGACTTAAATGTAAAAATGGGAATCGGTGGTTAAATATCCACAGCAAGTTCTATTTGGGATTCGAACCAATTTTCTTTTTTTCCATAAATTTTGCCAAAATAGATTTTTAGGTAAGTGTACAACATCTAACCTTTCCCCAATCGTTAGTTAACCCACTTAATGTCAAGGCCCGATTGAAAAGTTTTACATCGTTTCATATTAATGATTATTGTATTCCATTAATTTATTGACCAAAATTTTAATTACTCCCCGCTAACTAATGAACCCCACCAATACTCATTACCACGAGTGAGCTGATTTGTAGCACCATGACGTTGTAGTTCTATCAGCAAGAGAATAGAATCCAAATCCCGTGATTTGTTGACATTGATAACCTTTGTTGCCAGTATACTTTTGGGATTCTCCTTTGCTTTGATGCCAAAAACCACTTCATCGTATTCCAGTGGCTTCAATTGACTCCACAATCGATCAATTTCAAAGACTGAATCAGCTCTGGTATCTGTAGTTGACTCAAGGTCATCCTTTGTCACCGATGCATCAGTAATCCCAGTCACCACATTAAATGTTGAGAACAATACCGCAACAGGTAATGTCAATTCGATTCCTTGAACAGACTTGGTGATATCAATGACTTCAATGTCACTTGCAAACTTCCTTTGAGGGGAGTTTTCATTGATCACCACTTGGATAGGTAGGTCAGTTATCCGACGAACATTATCAATAATTTCCCTAGCATGTTCATTGCCGAGCACCACAATTCCCTGACCAGACCATTTTCGGCGTAAGTTAGCTACAATTGGCCCTGATGACTCCAGTCTATGGCCCAGAGATAGAGGAAGGTCGGTTGGTCGAGAAATAGTAGGCGATTCACCTGTCAACCAGGGAAACAAGTATGTCTCGATTTCTGCCTCTTTTGTTTGATATCCCATTTCTTCTTGGTTTAATAGCACCTTTTCACTGAGCTTGGAAACCCTGGTATGTTGAGTTTTCACAAATTTGTACGGAGGATTGACAAAACACAGATGAAAAACTCGAATATTACTCAAACATTCAGCCAATGATTGCTCCTGATGATTTCGGTGATCTACAGCATGTGGAAATAAATCTTGGACAAACTTGAGGTATTGGTAATTGTTGATATCCTCCACTGGTTGGTTATACCGTGACTGAACCTCAGGAAGCAACCGAAGGTCATTGAACGTTTCGAAATTCAAGGTGTCTGATACCAATGGCACATTTCGGAGCCGGCTGAAGTACACCCCACATCGCTCCGGAAGTGATTGTGAGAACACCGCTCGAGCAGAGTGATCCTTGAACATCAGCTGGTATGGGTGAATCAATATAGAGGAAGCCAGAGAATCCTCCAGCTTTAACATCCCCACCAAGGGGTCAGCTTGACCCTTTTCTCTCCGAGCGTTTTCATATTGGGAAATGGAAATGATGTTGGTTGCGGAACCTAACCACCACGAGTAAAATACGGCAGCCACCGCTGCCCATAGTAATACCCCCAGAATCATCCATCTCGTTGTGGCCGACATGAATAGTGTTAGGATGAGACTTGGGACTTCGCTACGTATCGCCTAATTGAAATGGCCCACTGGCATAAGCCAGTTTCTAATTTCACGCATGTACGCCGCCCAAGGCGCAAAAGGGGTCTCGCTATTCTAAAAAATATTACTAACGACATGCATAGAATTTAATATGAAATTTCCCAACCCAATCGTTAAGACTTGTACTAGATCACTTAGAACATCTCCTAGCGGCAGAGGCGGATTGTACATCATACACAGGTCGATTCGATTGATTTCTCGGAAACAAACTCACAGTTATCACCTTGACTAACACCCTTCCTTTGAGATGCCGCTAACAGGAGACATATCTGTATTAGTACTACCCCAAATGGTGAGCCAGCAGGAAAATGTTGACACCCGCCCCTATCACCGGCTGCCAAAGCAAGTTGGTAAACCCATACACTGATTTCAATTAATATGCTTCCGTTTATGGCCTAATTTCTGACATGATACAAAGTTTCAAACCAGATGATGGGATTTACCACATCGCTTCGAAGGTTACTATAAACACAGGAGGGGTGTAAACCATCGAGCTAGTAAAGGGTTAACTTCAGACTATTTAGGACCATTGCACTTCTTCCTTTGAAATCATACATACTGGCCTAATCCAGGATTGTTGGGTGAAGGTGGTGGGTTGATAAGTACTACCCCTATTGTAATGAATATCTTCAACCACTACAAAATAGGCTATTAGTGTTTTGCTACAACACTACATATCAACCTTAACTTCACGAATGCTGGAAATAGTTTCGATATGTGGCGAACAATGCGCAATTGCTCGGTTCCTGTTAGCGAAAAAATTTTCAAGGGGCAGGGAGAACATGCCCCACTAACAGTGCATTACCGCCTTTAAGACAAAATAGGATCAGTGGTACACTAATCAGGGACGTGATCAGAAGTATCCAACAAGTCCACCTAGCAACATCGCTCCAAGTGATACTCAACTTCCTCAAGTATATTTCTCATTATATTACTATTTAGGCTAAATTAAGTGATCAAATGAGCTCACTAATTATCGGTGTCGAACAAGCAAAACTTACTCGTCAATTTGTAAACAGCAAACTGCACTGTCAAGCCATGGGTGGATTTTCCGCCTTTCCAATACTGACGTAGATGTGCGATCGGCAGCCAAGGCTAAAACTAGACTCAACACGTATCGAAACCAACCATGTTCATTGACGGTCAGCCTGGCATCCAATTCCCAATTTCATTAAGATACCTCTCTCCACATCAATAACCAAAGCTTCTTGTTGGAACATCTAAATCTGTCCCTGAGAGTATCCTATTGTCTCCATTTGAATTAGGTTTCAAAGTATGCATTTCAGTGCCACAAGACCCAAAAATGCCTGAAAATAGATTACAGGTGGCCGGGAAAGGTACCAGGTAAAAAATAATAGTCAAACCGCAACATGCCCTTTATAAATTCAATCATTTCCCACAAAGTAGACCTCTTTAGTTCGTGCCGCAATGAAGTTCGAATCAATTGGGGTAACCCAGTTGACATTGTTGCTTGCAGTTGTGCAACCGGCATTAGCTACGTTCGCTATTTTCAATGGCGGCAATTATCACAATGCTTGTGATAAGCTGCCACAATATGTTTGTTACAAACAGCCAACTTATTGTGAAAAGAGCGTGGTTCAAAAGGTTGCCAAGAGAGACGACTCTGGTGATGCTATTGTCGGTGGGGTTGCTCTTGCTGCTGATGAAACCGGGGTTCCTCAAGCCGGTTTCGTGGTTTCCAACGTCGACAAGGCTGGCACTGACGGCCTTTACAGAGTTGTGGTTAATTACCAAGCTGATGCTGCTGATGACTTGAACCTGGCTATTGGTCAAAAGGTGAGCGGTGTGACCCTTAAGAATACTGGTTACAAAGACGTATCTCTTGTTAATGGTAAGAACTGGAATGTGAACAACTTCTGCAAGTGGTCTACATCGTTCTTCTGTAAACCTGAACGGCCTAAGCCTGATTTGTGTTGTATCCCTGCTAACTTCCAGATTTGCTTCGACTTTAACTGGGACAACTCCGATGTGTGCAGACAAATCAAGACCAAGTTTGGTAAGCAAATTGTTTACGGTATTAACGCTGCCCAAGGTACTGCCTTGCAAGCTTACGATGATTCTGCCAATATCTTGGACAAGATGGTCTCTGTTCAACTGAAGAGAGATGAAGGCACTTTCGGTGAATTTTCTGCTGAAGAGAAGAGAGATCTTAGATACATCTCTAACTTGCTCAACAGATGCGCTGTGAAGAAATACAACTTCCCTCAATTCTGTTGGAAGTGTGACTGTGGTCCTTCCACTTCGAGCAAGCCCAAACCTCCTGCTTCTTCGACTGTGCCTCCTCCTACCACGTCTCCCAAGCCTCCTACTTCCGTCCACCCCCCTACTTCTGTCAACCCTCCTTCCACTCCATGCACTACTGTGACCACCACTACCACTCCTTCGATTGTCACTAGTACTACCACCCTTCCATGTGACCCCCTGAAGGATCCTAACTGTCCTGCTACTGTTCCTACCAGTTCTCCTTCGCCCTCGTGCGACCCTCTGAAGGACCCTAACTGTCCTCCTGCTACTTCGTGCGACCCTCTGAAGGATCCTAACTGTCCTGCTACTGTTCCTACCAGTTCCCCTTCGCCCTCGTGCGACCCTCTGAAGGACCCTAACTGTCCTCCTGCCACTTCGTGCGACCCTCTGAAGGATCCTAACTGTCCTGCTACTGTTCCTACCAGTTCCCCTTCGCCCTCGTGCGACCCTCTGAAGGACCCTAACTGTCCTCCTGCCACTTCGTGCGACCCTCTGAAGGATCCTAACTGTCCTGCTACTGTTCCTACCAGTTCCCCTTCGCCCTCGTGCGACCCTCTGAAAGATCCTCACTGTCCTGTTCCCCCCACTTCTGGAAACAGCAACAGTTCTCCTTCGCCTACCGGTTCTGGATCTGTTCTGAAGCCCAATCCTTCTGGCACTGAACCTACCAGTGGTCCTTCGCCTTCTGGCCCCACTGGTTCCGGTCCTTCGCCTTCTGGCCCTACTGGTTCTGGTCCTTCGCCTTCTGGCCCTACTGGCTCCGGCCCCTCGCCTTCTGGCCCTACTGGCTCCGGCCCCTCGCCTTCTGGCCCTACTGGCTCCGGTCCTTCGCCTTCTGGTCCTACTGGTTCTGGTCCTTCGCCTTCTGGCCCTACTGGCTCCGGTCCTTCGCCTTCTGGTCCTACTGGCTCCGGTCCTTCGCCTTCTGGTCCTACTGGTTCTGGTCCTTCGCCTTCTGGCCCTACTGGTTCCGGTCCTTCGCCTTCTGGCCCTACTGGTTCCGGTCCTTCGCCTTCTGGCCCTACTGGCTCCGGTCCCTCGCCTTCTGGTCCTACTGGCTCCGGTCCTTCGCCTTCTGGTCCTACTGGTTCCGGTCCTTCGCCTTCTGGCCCTACTGGCTCCGGTCCCTCGCCTTCTGGTCCTACTGGTTCCGGTCCTTCGCCTTCTGGTCCTACTGGTTCCGGTCCTTCGCCTTCTGGTCCTACTGGCTCCGGTCCTTCGCCTTCTGGCCCTACTGGTTCCGGTCCTTCGCCTTCTGGTCCTACTGGTTCCGGTCCTTCGCCTTCTGGCCCTACTGGCTCCGGTCCTTCGCCTTCTGGCCCTACTGGCTCCGGCCCCTCGCCTTCTGGCCCCACTGGCTCTGGTCCTTCTCCTTCTGGTCCTACTGGCTCCGGTCCTTCGCCTTCTGGCCCTACTGGCTCCGGTCCTTCGCCTTCTGGCCCTACTGGTTCCGGTCCTTCGCCTTCTGGCCCTACTGGTTCCGGTCCTTCTCCCTCGTGCGATCCTCTGAAGGATCCTCACTGTCCTGTTCCCCCCACTTCTGGAAACAGCAACAGTTCTCCTTCGCCTACCGGTTCTGGATCTGTTCTGAAGCCCAATCCTTCTGGCACTGAACCTACCAGTGGTCCTTCGCCTTCTGGTCCTACTGGTTCCGGTCCTTCGCCTTCTGGCCCTACTGGCTCCGGTCCCTCGCCTTCTGGTCCTACTGGTTCCGGTCCTTCGCCTTCTGGTCCTACTGGTTCCGGTCCTTCGCCTTCTGGTCCTACTGGCTCCGGTCCTTCGCCTTCTGGCCCTACTGG